>CM031602.1:96946609-96981609 GCA_018398815.1 Conus ventricosus | reverse complement strand
ACGAAGACTGAGAGGCGTTAGGGTCCACACAAACAGGGGACAAGTCAGGATAACCACTCAACGAAAACAATTGACGTAGACACTGGTACCTGGGACACACGTGCGCACACACACACACACACACACACACACACACACACACACACACACACACACAGAGATGTCAGAAGGAATCGCTTTCTTTCCCCTCACATTCTGTCAAAGCAGCAGACGTGACCCGAATTCCAGCACTGACAGAACCTGTCAATGCCTTGGCCGACAGAGGAATCAAAGGCTTGATATGATGCCACACCTGTAGTCCCTATCACAAGTCCATCATCACCCACGGCTCGACTAGCCATCACGGGGGGACGTCGGACAACGATCGGTGCTTATCGTGAAAATGCAAAACTTGTCCTTCAGTGGGTCCGCGCCCATGGTGGGATCCATGGAAATGAGGAGGCGGACAGACTGGCCAAGGAAGGGGGACAGCTGGAACCGAATGACACAGAGGTCTCCTACCCTGTGGAGAATACAATAACTGGAACACTCTACAGGAGGAAATGGGAACAGCAGCAACACCCACATTCCAACCAGGCTGACTGCTACTACCAGCTAAGCAGAGAAGATCAAGTGCTACTATTCAGACCAAGGACTGGACATAACAGACATAATATACACATGTACACAAAGTGCAAGATTGACGAGTCTGCGATGTGCCCATGCAGAGAGGCCGAAATGCACACCGAGCACACACCACAGGACTGTCACCTCCATGCTACTACCACGAAGGACACATGGCCGGAGCCAGTGGCTCTCATGACAAAGCTCTACGGGGACCTGGACGACCCTCGGAGGACAGCCAACTTCGTGAGGGCAACTGGCATCACCATCTGAGTGTTCGAAAAGAAGATGCTGCTTCTCGAAACCTGGTCGTCACGTTATGAATTCTATAGCTTTTCGTTGGTACCAAACTTTCCAAACCTGCCTCTCTCTGTGTGTGGTATGAATGTGTAATCAATTGTCAGCACCCATTATGGGGATCATCGATATACTACGATCGCTGCACTTCCATGATGGCCGCCGCGTGGCGTCGGAAAGTAGATCACGTGATAAGCGACGTCTCCAGTTAGGAACTCTCTGTGCGGTGGCATAAACCAAGCTGAATACGATAGGAGCGAACAGACATGGTAGGAGATAAAAAGTATGACTGACACGGTAGGAAAGAAAAAGTAGGACACGGTAGGAGAGAAAAAGTAGGACACGGTAGGAAAGAAAAAGTAGGACACGGTAGGAGAGAAAAAGTAGGACACGGTAGGAGAGAAAAAGTAGGACACGGTAGGAGAGAAAAAGTAGGACACGGTAGGAGAGAAAAAGTAGGACACGGTAGGAGAGAAAAAGTAGGACACGGTAGGAGAGAAAAGTAGGACACGGTAGGAGAAAAAAAGTAGGGTACGGTAGGAGAGAAAAAATAGGACACGGTAGGAGAGAAAAAGTAGGGTACGGTAGGAGAGAAAAAGTAGGAAACGGTAGGAGAGAAAAAGTAGGACACGGTAGGAGAGAAAAAGTAGGTGTAATGAGTCGGCCGAATGTTCTCGAGCATTTAGGCAAATTAAGGGTAGTTTTGCTGTTGTTGAGAGCAAGTTCTGGGTTCTTCAAGTGTGCGAACTCAGGCATCACCAGAGGGGAATACCCCGAGTCGTATACTGAAGGAGGGAGAGTTACTGAGAAGTGTTTCGCATGTCCGAGGGATAGGGACAAGTAGTTGCGACCTGCCGGTCCTGGGTAGAGGAGTGTCCAGTCCGACCACTGGCTGACTATTCACTGGGTTCTCCAGTGGGCCTGAAGGGAAGGCGATCGTGTCAGGTGACCGTCACGGGTAGGTGACCGTCAGCCTGCAGGCAGAGTACAGCGACCATTCAGTCGTCCTTGTTCTGAGGAATGAATGGAAGGCTGCGGCCAATTGAGTGGTTTGCGCCTTGTCTATAGAGGTAGTAAATACTTGAAACATCAGTCTTGGCTGGTAGAGAAGTCCAGTCTGTTAGTACAATGGGTAGCTTCAGGGAATCGAACATGAGTCTCAATAGGAGGTTATGCATTAACCACTTGGTACCCAAGTTTTTGATGGCGCTAGCAGCTGGGTGTGTGTGTATGTGTAGGTGACTAGTGATTCCATTGGTGGAATAAAAATAACTTGGGGATTTATTGGTACAAATCGTGTGATGTGTGTGTGCCAGTGATTCCATTGGTTGAGCCAGTTAAACTCGGGTTATCTCTTGTTTGAGAATGAATATAAGGTGCTTGGAAAACCAGGAAGTGTGTTGACTCATTTAAGGGAAAGTGAACTCGCCCGTCTTGCTGAGGGCTCAAGAAAATACAGCGTGAAGCAGAGGTTAGCTGTCGCCTCGTTGTCTCCTGGGTGGGGACGTAAGACAGTGGAGGTTGCTGTAGCCTCGGAGCCGACGACGAGAAGAATTGTCTCCGTGTGGGGACGGTCGACAGCAAGACGTGTCAGCCTGTTGGAGCCTAGACAGGGAGCTGCCAGACAACGGTGGGGTGTTTGCAGCCAGAGAAGACCTGTGGGAGAGGCCGACAGGAGCCCTTTCCGTGGAGAGGGCGAAGTACGGTGGAGTCCGGGAGACTCGGTGTGAGGGTGCGACTCAAGCTACGTTGCCAGTGTCCCCCAACTGGGATTTGGCCAATCGGGAGGACACAACGGTGTGGCAGCTTCAGCTCGTAGTCGCACAGTGGGATGAGAGAAACTGACGATCAACCAAGGAATGCTGGCAAGTTACGGACGTTTTATTTGTTCTTAAGTTTATAAGTGTGCAACCAGAATTGTGGAATATTGTCTTTCCTGGCTAAGTAAGAATAACTGAAGGAAAGGGGATGCGATTTATGAGATTGTCTGTATGATGTTTACATTGTTGTATGATACAGATAGTTGTGTTGTGTAGTGACGGGTGGGGGCTCGGAGTCAAGTTAAATAAAGTTGATTATTTTCTATGAAATGTTATTGGTTTCCCGTCACCTTTGTGCGGGCCCGATGTGAGTGACAGAGTGCGTGTGCCTATGCGAGAGCGCATTTTGGTTGTGAAAGCGTAAATACTTCTGTCTATAACCCCCTGCATCCCTGAATATGAAAATCATATTTTAATAACGAGGGGGAGCGTCGGAGACCCGTCACAGTAGGGTACGGTAGGAGAGAAAAAGTAGGACACGGTAGGAGAGAAAAAGTATGACACGGTAGGAGAGAAAAAGTATGACACGGTAGGAGAGAAAATGTAGGACACGGTAGGAGAGAAAATGTAGGACATGGTAGGAGAGAAAAAGTAGGACACGGTAGGAGAGAAAAAGTAGGGTACGGTAGGAGAGAAAAAGTAGGACACGGTAGGAGAGAAAAAGTAGGGTACGGTAGGAGAGAAAAAGTAGGACACGGTAGGAGAGAAAAGTAGGGTACGGTAGGAGAGAAAAAGTAGACATGGTAGGAGAGAAAAAGTAGGACACGGTAGGAGAGAAAAAGTAGGGTACGGTAGGAGAGAAAAAGTAGGACACAGTAGGAGAGAAAAAGTAGGACACAGTAGGAGAGAAAAAGTAGGAACGGTAGGAGAGAAAAAGTAGGACTAGGTAGGAGAGAAAAAGTAGGACACGGTGGAGAGAAAAGTAGGGTACGGTAGGAGAGAAAAAGTAGGGTACGGTAGGAGAGAAAAAGTAGGGTAGGTAGGAGAGAAAAAGTAGGGTACGGTAGGAGAGAAAAAGTAGGGTACGGTAGGAGAGAAAAGTAGGGTACGGTAGGAGAGAAAAAGTAGGGTATGGTAGGAGAGAAAAGTAGGTACGGTAGGACGGAGAGAAAAAGTAGGGTACGGTAGGAGAGAAAAAGTAGGACACGGTAGGAGAGAAAAAGTAGGACACGGTAGGAGAGAAAAAGTAGGAACGGTAGGAGAGAAAAAGTAGGGTACGGTAGGAGAGAAAAAGTAGGGTACGGTGGAGAGAAAAAGTAGGGTACGGTAGGAGAGAAAAAGTAGGGTACGGTAGGAGAGAAAAATGTAGGGTACGGTAGGAGAGAAAAAGTAGGGTACGGTAGGAGAGAAAATGTAGGTACGGTAGGAGAAAAAAAAAGTAGGTAGGTAGGAAGAGAGAAAAAGTAGGACAAGGTAGGAGAGAAAAGAGGTAGGTAGGAGAGAAAAAGTAGGGAGGTAGGAGAGAAAAAGTAGGGTACGGTAGGAGAAAAAGAAAGAGGTACGGTAGGAGAGAAAAAGTAGGGATACGGTAGGAGAAAAAAGTAGGGACGGAGAGAGAAAAAGTAGGGGAAGTAGGGATGAAAAAAGTAGGGTACGGTAGGAGTAAAAAGTAGGACGTAGGAGAGAAAAGTAGGTACGGTAGGAGAGAAAAAGTAGGGTACGGTAGGAGAGAAAAAGTAGGGTACGGTAGGAGAGAAAAAGTAGGGTAACGGTAGGAGATAAAAAGTAGGGAACGGTAGGAGAGAAAAAGTAGGACACAGGAGAGAAAAAGTAGGGTACGGTAGGAGAGAAAAAAGTAGGGAACGGGAGGAGAGAAAAAGTAGGACACGTAGGAGAGAAAAAGTAGGGTACGGTAGGAGAGAAAAAAGTAGGGTATGGTAGGAGAGAAAAAGTAGGGTAGGTAGGAGAGAAAAAAGTAGGGTACGGTAGGAGAGAAAAAGTAGGACACAGGAGAGAAAAAGTAGGGTACGGTAGGAGAGGGAAAAGTAGGGTACGGTAGGAGATGAAAAAAGTAGGGTACGGTAGGAGAGAAAAAGTAGGACACGGTAGGAGAGAAAAAGTAGGGTACGGTAGGGGATGAAAAAAGTAGGTACGGTAGGAGAGAAAAAGTAGGACACGGTAGGAGACGAAAAAGTAGGGTACGGTAGGAGAGAAAAAGTAGGGTACGGTAGGAGACGAAAAAAGTAGGGTACGGTAGGAGAGAAAAAGTAGGGTACGGTAGGAGAAAAAAAGTAGGGTACGGTAGGAGAAAAAAGTAGGACACGGTAGGAGAGAAAAAGTAGGGTACGGTAAGGAAAAGAGATAAAGTAGGGTACGGTAGGAGAGAAAAAGTAGGAACAGTAGGAGAGAAAAAAGTAGGGTACGGTAGGAGAGAAAAAAGTAGGGTACGGTAGGAGAGAAAAGTAGGTACGGTAGGAGAGAAAAAGTAGGGTACGGTAGGGAGAAAAAGTAGGGTACGGTAGGAGAAAAAAGTAGGGTACGGTAGGAGAGAAAAAGTAGCGTACGGTAGGAGAGAAAAAGTAGGGTACGGTAGGAGAGAAAGAAAGTAGGGCACGGTAGGAGGAGAAAAAGTAGGGTATGGTAGGAGAGAAAAGTAGGGTACGGTAGGAGAGAAAAAGTAGGGTACGGTAGGAGAGAAAAGTAGGGTACGGTAGGAGAGAAAAAGTAGGGTACGGTAGGAGAGAAAAAAGTAGGGTACGGTAGGGAGACGAAAAAAGTAGGTACGGTAGGAGAGAAAAAAGTAGGGTACGGTAGGAGAGAAAAAGTAGGGTACTGGTAGGAGAGAAAAAGTAGGGTATGGTAGGAGAGAAAAAGTAGGGTAGGTAGGAGAGAAAAAGTAGGGTACGGTAGGAAAAAAAGTAGACACAGTAGGAGAGAAAAAGTAGGGTACGGTAGGAGAGAAAAAGTAGGGTACGGTAGGAGAGAAAAAGTAGAGGACGGTAGGAGGAAAAAGTGACACGTAGGGAGGAGAAAAGTAGGACACGGTAAGAAAAAAAGTAGGACATCGGAGAGGGAAGAAAAAGATTGGGTACGGAGAGAGAAAAAGTAGTAAGGGAGGTAGAGAGAAAAAGTAGGGTATGGTAGAGAGAAAAAGTAGCGTATGGTAGGAGAGAAAAAGTAGGGTAGGTAGGAGAAAAAAGTAGGGTACGGTAGGAGAGAAAAAGTAGGGTACGGTAGAGAGAGAAAAAGTAGGGTATGGTAGGAGAACGAAAAAAGTAGGGTACGGAGGAGAGAAAAGTAGGGTACGTAGGAGAGAAAAAGTAGGGTATGGTAGAGACGAAAAAGTAGGGTACGGTAGGAGAGAAAAAGTAGGATACGTAGGAGACGAAAAAAGTAGGGTACGGTAGGAGCGAAAAAGAAACGTAGGGTAGGTAGGAGAGAAAGCAGGAACTGTAGGAGAGAGGGGAAAAAAGAATATGGTTAGAGAGGAAAAAAAAGGACATGGTAGGAGAGAAGTTGAATAGATACTTTAAGTAGGGTAGGAGGGGAAGGCGGAAAAACAAAAATTGGATACTGTGGGAGAGGGAACAAAAAGTAGGAAACGGTAAGAGAGAAAAGAAAAGTAGGATACGTAAGGAGAGGGGACAAAAGTAGGATACGTAAGGAGAGGGGAAAAAAGTAGAACACGTATGGAGAGTGGGGGTAAAAAGTAGAACACGTAAGGAGAGAGGGGTAAAAAAGTAGAACACGTAAGGAGAGAGGGGGAAAAAGTAGAACACGTAAGGGAGAGGGGAGAAAAAAGTAGAATACGTAAGGAGAGAGGGGAAAAAAGAGAATACGTAAGGAGAGAGGGGAAAAAAGTAGAATACGTAAGGAGAGAGGGGGGGGGGGGGGAAAGTAGAATACGTAAGGAGAGAGGGGGGGGGGGGGGAAAGTAGAATACGTAAGGAGAGAGGGGAAAAAGTAGAATACGTAAGGACAGAGGGGGAAAAAGAATAGAAACGTGGGGAAAAAAGTAGAATACGTAAGGAGAGAGGGTAAAAAAGTAGAATACGTAAGGAGAGAGGGGAAAAAAGTAGAATACGTAAGGACAGAGGGGGAAAAAGTAGAATACGTAAGGAGAGAGGGGGAAAAAAGTAGAATACATAAGGAGAGAGGGGGGGGGGGGGGGGGGGACTAAAATACGTAAGGAGAGAGAGTAAAAAATTGAATACATAAGGAGAGAGGGGGAAAAAGTACAATACGTAAGGAGAGAGAGGAAAAAAGTAGAATACGTAAGGAGAGAGGAGAAAAAAGTAGAATACGTAAGGAGAGAGGGTAAAAAGTAGATTACGTAAGGAGGGGAGGGTAAAAAGTAGGATCGTAAGGAGAGAGGGTAAAAAGTAGAATACGTAAGGAGAGAGGGTAAAAGGTAGGATACGCAAGGAGGAGAGGGTAAAAAGTAGGTACGTAAGGAGAGAGGGTAAAAAGTAGAACACGTTAAGGAGAGAGGGTAAAAAGTAGGATACGTAAGGAGAGAGGGTAAAAAGTAGGATACGAAAGGAGAGAGGGTTAAAAAGTAGGATACGTAAGGAGAGAGGGTAAAAAGTAGAACACGTAAGGAGAGAGGGTAAAAAGTAGGATACGTAAGGAGAGAGGGTAAAAAGTAGGATACGTAAGGAGAGAGGGTAAAAAGTAGGACACGTAAGGAGAGAGGGTAAAAAGTAGGATACGTAAGGAGAGAGGGTTAAAAAGTAGGATACGTAAGGAGAGAGGGTAAAAAGTAGGATACGTAAGGAGAGAGGGGGGAAAAGTAGGATCGTAAGGAGAGAGGGTTGAAAAGTAGGATACGTTAGGAGAGAGGGGTAAAAAGTAGGATACGTAAGGAGAGAGGGTAAAAAGTAGGATAGTAAGGCAGAGGGGGAAAAAGTAGAATACGTAAGGAGAGGGGGGGAAAAAAGTAGAATACATAAGGAGAGAGGGCGGGGGGGGGGGGGGGGGGGGACTAAAATACGTAAGGGGGAGAGAGGAAAAAAATTAAATACATAAGGAGAGAGGGGGAAAAAAGTAGAATACGTAAGGAGAGAGGGGGAAAAAAGTAGAATACGTAAGGAGAGGGGGGGAAAAAGTAGAATACGTAAGGAGAGAGGGGAAAAAAGTAGAACACGTGAGAGGGGAAAAAAAGTAGGATACGTAAGGAGAGAGGGTAAAAAGTAGGATACGTGAGAGGGAAAAAAAGTAGGATAGTAAGGAGAGAGGGTAAAAAGTAGGATACGTGAGAGGGGAAAAAAGTAGGATACGTAAGGAGAGAGGGTTAAAAGTAGGTACGTGAGAGGGGAAAAAAGTAGGATACGTAAGGAGAGGGGGTTTAAAAAGGTAGGATAGGTTGGGATGATAAAAAAAAAACGAAAAGCAGCACAGGCGGGTTTGTAGGGGAATGCACAGCTTGCTAAACCCCGTCGAGCAGTTGGTACAGGGCTGTGAAGGCAGGGATGGAACGCGGGGAGAACAATAGGCAAGGGTCAATACCAGGCCACCCCGCCAGCAGCCAGCCAGCCAGACAAAAGCGAGCTTGGGGACGGCCCAAAAAACCTCTGTTCTCTCTCTCTCTGACAGACACCTTCCCCCCAAGGGGGTTTAGTACAGCGGTAACCGATCTAGCACCCTCTTTCCTCAAAGCACCATGCATTTGGTGAACAGAAAATGCGCTTATGGCAACCTGTCTTCTTCGGCAGTTCCCGGTTTTCGCGATCGCAAGGAAGGGTTTGTGTTTCTTTGGGACGGGGAACGTGGGAGGGGCGGGGGGGCGAGGGCTTAGGCTGCATAGGGGGGTGGGGGTGGAGAAAGTATCATTTTTACGTATCATTTTTACGCATAACGATCAGCTCAAGGCCTGGGAAAAGGCGGAAGGTGTGTGTGTGTGTGTGTGTGTGTGTGTGTGTGTGTGTGTATTGGGGGGGGGGGGGGGGGAGGCGTAGAGGGTGGAGAAAGGGGTGGCCGGGTGGAGATAAATTCAGGTGCAAGAAAGGGTTAGAGGGCAATTCACAAGCAAGACACTCCGTCGTGCCCAACTCAACATCACACGACACACTTAAACGCGACCCCCCCCCCTCCTCTTCTCCCGACCCCCCCCCCCCCCCCACCCAGGATAGCGTGCACTAATAGAATTAATGGGTGTGCAGATTGGGGAGGCATCACAGCACACAACACCTCATCCGTCACCCTTCCTACCACTGCCCCCCCCCTTTTCTCCCCTCTTGCCGCGACGTTGAAAGCCTTCCGCAACCCTACCTATTACCGCCACTGCACTGTGCTCTGTCCTATGCACTATAAAGGAAAGAAGCGCCAGGACGGTATTGCAAAGTTGTCAGTTTTCTTTCTCTCTCTCAGCCATTTCAGTATGGTTTAGTTGTATCACTCACTCTCTCTCTCACTCACTCACTCACTCACTCACACACACACACACACACACAGCCATTTTCAGGCGAACATGGCGGGATTGAGGTAGCCGATGGGCGAGGTATAGGTGCATAAAACGTTACTGCCCACACGCAATGCGCTAACACACACACACACACACACACACACACACACACACACACACACACACATACACACACACGTACGCACACACACACACGATAACCATCCCAGTGGAGTGGGTAAAGGGGATCTTTCTTGCGCAACACACCACCACAAGAACGATAACACATGACGACGGGTATCGACAATGGCAATTTCTACGTTGGGTGCCAGCGTGATTTGCCCTGGCTACGACATCCGCGCTCTAACGAACAGAGAGAGAGAGAGAGAGAGAGAGAGAGAGAGGAGAGAGAGAGAGAGAGAGAGAGACAGAGAGAGAGATTGGAACTTAAAGCCCAGCCGACCGCCAAGAGCCCCAACTCTCAGGCTGTCACCACCATGAACATCTTCTCTCGTGACCAAAGCCGACCATGCTCCCTGACAATGGCGCTGAAAGCACCTGCATGCACGTGATTCTGCCAGCTGTCAGGTGCACGAACCTATCCCTCTTCTCCCCTCCTCCTTTCTCCTCCCCTCGACCGTCCCCGAAAGCACTCGAATCTTGGTACCTCATAAATAACAGACCCATAAATTCTACGCGGTAAACGAAATCACTACCGCTTCACACACACACACACACACACACACACACACACCTATTCAAGTGAGTGAGGGGACGTTGCCTGTGTCTATCGTTTGGCCGTCAAGAGTCTTTCCTCCTGATGATTGTGACCGTTATTGGCTCTGGCACCTGTCGGCTTCCTTTGAAGACGGCGTCGCCGGTGGGTGTTCCTTTGTGGGCCCTTTCGCACGTCGATCGCTGCCGCCAGGATCTGGTTGTCCCCCTCCCCCCCCCCCCCCTCGCTTCCCTCCAGTCCTTCCCCGTTCGGATATACAGCCGCCCTTTCACACTCTCTGAACCGAGCTTCCCCCCCCCTCCCCCCTGCTTTCTGTTGCGTGTTGATTGATAAAGAGCGGCCTGGGAAGGCACTGATTTGGTGTTCTTGGTTCCCCTGTCAATCACCCGCCCTCCGGTTCAAGTGTCGGCTTATGCGGGGGCTAGTAGCTTGTTAGGCGAGTGTGCAACCATCGTGACTCTGTGTGTGTGTGTGCGTGCATGCGTGCGTGTGCGTGTGCGTGTGTGTGTGCGTACGTGCGTGCGTACATGTGTTGTTGTTGTTGTTGTCTTCAATTCAACGTCTATCCACATAGTGATATTAGACGGGCGTGCGTGTGTGTGTGTGTGCGTGCGCGCGTGTGTGTGCGTGCGCGCTCGCGTGTGTGTGTGCGTGCGTGCGTGTGTATGTGTGTGTGCGTGCGTGGGCGTATATGTGTCTGTGTGTGCGTGCGTGTGTGTGACAGAGAGCGAGACAGAGAGAATGAGAGAGAGCACTAATGTATATACATACATGTACATGGAAGTGTTAATATTGATATTGCACCATCACATCTCTCTTTCTCTCTCTCTCTGAAAATATATACTCGTCTCTCGTCCACAGTCTTAGACTGCCGAGGGAAATCGAAGTCTGCACTGACCTGGTTTCATCTTCTTTTGGCCGACTGGGTCTTCAGGCTAGGGCTCTTTGACACACACACTACAGTCTGGCCCTTAAGGTCCGTCACACGGCTAACAGCAGATCACACACACTACAGTCTGGCCGTTAAGGTCCGTCACACGGCTGACAGCAGATCACACACACACTACAGTCTGGCCGTTAAGGTCCGTCACACGGCTGACAGCAGATCACACACACACTACAGTCTGGCCGTTAAGGTCCGTCACACGGCTGACAGCAGATCACACACACACTACAGTCTGGCCGTTAAGGTCCATCACACGGCTGACAGTAGATCACACACACACTACAGTCTGGCCGTTAAGGTCCGTCACACGGCTGACAGCAGATCACACACACTACAGTCTGGCCGTTAAGGTCCGTCACACGGCTGACAGCAGATCACACACACTACAGTCTGGCCGTTAAGGTCCGTCACACGGCTGACAGCAGCAGATCGGGCCACGACGTCGCTACCTGGAAACCCCCCACACCTGGGTCACACCAATTTCAGCACCATCGTCCATTCTGTTCAAAACGGTACATGGAGACACAGACACAGCGGCCAGCACGAGCGTCCACAACCAGCCAGAGAAGATCACTCACTGTGAGCGTGTTGTGATGGAGGGACATGCGACTGGACCACCAGAATCGAACATGTGACGCATATGACACATGGATTACGGACATCGCACACGTTTTTGCCCGGTCCGAGCTGGGCACACTGTTGTGAATTAAAACAAAGTATTATCAGAAGTATTCTTGGGGCAGTGTGTCTAGATTCTAACATGTGAAGGAGAAAGGTGAGATTAAAACATAATGACCAGAGACAGTAGGTCCGACATTCTTAGTGATCTCTGTTGTCTTTTATCATCGTCCAATATCACGGATGATAAACAGACGTTCAAACAGCCACGGAATTGGACTGACCAAAATCAAACATGACGTTCAGGCACACGAATGGAACCGTCCTACAAGACTGAACATGGATAGCTGGGTGAACCTTCGTATTTGTCTTGTTTCATCGTCTGTGCGCCCACCCACCCACAGCCACTCTCAAACGGCACCCCTCCCTCCCCCGACTGCCGCTTATCCCGGCTCCAATCCTCCACCGTCATGATACAGCCCAGTGCACGGGCAGCAGTCAACAGTGCACAGGCAGCAGTCAACAGTGCCCGGGCAGCAGTCTACAGTGCACGGGTAGCAGTCTACAGTGCGGGGGCAGCAGTCAACAGTGCACGGGCAGCAGTCAACAGTGCACGGTCAGCAGTCTACAGTGCGGGGGCAGCAGTCAACAGTGCACGGGCAGCAGTCAACAGTGCACGGGCAGCAGTCAACAGTGCCCGGGCAGCAGTCTACAGTGCACGAGCAGCAGTCAACAGTGCAAGGGCAGCAGTCAACAGTGCACGGGCAGCAGTCAACAGTGCACAGGCAGCAGTCAACAGTGCCCGGGCAGCAGTCTACAGTGCACGGGCAGCAGTCTACAGTGCGGGGGCAGCAGTCAACAGTGCACGGGCAGCAGTCTACAGTGCACGGGCAGCAGTCTACAGTGCGGGGGCAGCAGTCAACAGTGCACAGGCAGCAGTCTACAGTGCGGGGGCAGCAGTCAACAGTGCACGGGCAGCAGTCAACAGTGCCCGGGCAGCAGTCTACAGTGCCCGGGCAGCAGTCTACAGTGCGGGGGCAGCACTCAACAGTGCACGGGCAGAAGTCAACAGTGCCCGGGCAGCAGTCTACAGTGCACGGTCAGCAGTCTACAGTGCAGGGGCAGCAGTCAACAGTGCCCGGGCAGCAGTCAACAGTGCACGGGCAGCAGTCACCAGTGCCCGGGCAGCAGTCTACAGTGCACGGGCAGCAGTCTACAGTGCGGGGGCAGCAGTCAACAGTGCACGGGCAGCAGTCAACAGTGCACGGGCAGCAGTCTACAGTGCACGGGCAGCAGTCTACAGTGCGGGGGCAGCAGTCAACAGTGCACGGGCAGCAGTCTACAGTGCACGGGCAGCAGTCTACAGTGCGGGGGCAGCAGTCAACAGTGCACGGGCAGCAGTCTACAGTGCGGGGGCAGCAGTCAACAGTGCACGGGCAGCAGTCAACAGTGCCGGGCAGCAGTCTACAGTGCACGGTCAGCAGTCTACAGTGCACGGGCAGCAGTCTACAGTGCGGGGGCAGCACTCAACAGTGCACGGGCAGAAGTCAACAGTGCCCGGGCAGCAGTCTACAGTGCCCGGTCAGCAGTCTACAGTGCGGGGGCAGCAGTCAACAGTGCCCGGGCAGCAGTCAACAGTGCACGGGCAGCAGCCAACAGTGCACGGGCAGCAGTCTACAGTGCACGGGCAGCAGTCTACAGTGCACGGGCAGCAGTCTACAGTGCACGGGCAGCAGTCAACAGTGCACGGGCAGCAGTCTACAGTGCACGGGCAGCAGTCAACAGTGCCCGGGCAGCAGTCTACAGTGCACGGGCAGCAGTCTACAGTGCGGGGGCAGCAGTCAACAGTGCCCGGGCAGCAGTCTACAGTGCACGGGCAGCAGTCTACAGTGCGGGGGTAGCAGTCAACAGTGCACGGACAGCAGTCAACAGTGCATGGGCAGCAGTCTACAGTGCGGAGGCACCAGTCAACAGTGCACGGGCAGCAGTCAACAGTGCACAGGCAGCAGTCAACAGTGCACGGGCAGCAGTCAACAGTGCGGGGGCAGCAGTCAACAGTGCACGGGCAGCAGTCAACAGTGCACGGGCAGCAGTCAACAGTGCACGGGCAGCAGTCAACAGTGCACAGCAGCAAGTGAATAGTGCACGGCAGCAGTCAAACAGTGCACGGGCAGCAGTCAACAGTGCCCGGTCAGCAGTCAACAGTGCCCGGTCAGCAGTCAACAGTGCCAGGCAGCAGTCAACAGTGCACGGGCAGCAGTCAACAGTGCACAGGCAGCAGTCAACAGTGCCCGGCAGCAGTCAGTAGTGCCCAGGCAGCAGTCAACAGTGCCAGGACAGCAGTCAACAGTGCACGGGCAGCAGTGAACAGTGCACGGGCAGCAGTCAACAGTGCACAGGCATCAAGTCAACAGTGCCGGGCAGCAGTCAACAGTGCACGGGCAGCAGTCAACAGTGCACGGACAGCAGTCAACAGTGCACGGGCAGCAGTCTACAGTGCGGGGGCAGCAGTCAACAGTGCACGGGCAGCAGTCTACAGTGCACGGGCAGCAGTCTACAGTGCGGGGCAGCAGTCAACAGTGCACAGGCAGCAGTCTACAGTGCGGGGGCAGCAGTCAACAGTGCACGGGCAGCAGTCAACAGTGCACGGGCAGCAGTCTACAGTGCACGGGCAGCAGTCTACAGTGCGGGGGCAGCACTCAACAGTGCACGGGCAGAAGTCAACAGTGCCGGGCAGCAGTCTACAGTGTACGGTCAGCAGTCTACAGTGCAGGGGCAGCAGTCAACAGTGCCGGGCAGCAGTCAACAGTGCACGGGCAGCAGTCACCAGTGCACGGGCAGCAGTCAACAGTGCAGGGGCAGCAGTCAACAGTGCACGGGCAGCAGTCAACAGTGCACGGGCAGCAGTCAACTGTGCACGGGCAGCAGTCTACAGTGCCGGGCAGCAGTCTACAGTGCGGGGGCAGCAGTCAAAAGTGCACGGGCAGCAGTCTACAGTGCACGGGCAGCAGTCTACAGTGCGGGGGCAGCAGTCAACAGTGCACGGGCAGCAGTCAACAGTGCCCGGGCAGCAGTCTACAGTGCACGGGCAGCAGTCTACAGTGCGGGGGCAGCACTCAACAGTGCATGGGCAGAAGTCAACAGTGCCGGGCAGCAGTCTACAGTGCACGGTCAGCAGTCTACAGTGCGGGGGCAGCAGTCAACAGTGCCGGGCAGCAGTCAACAGTGCACGGGCAGCAGTCAACAGTGTACGGGCAGCAGTCTACAGTGCGGGGGCAGCAGTCAACAGTGCACGGGCAGCAGTCAACAGTGCACGGGCAGCAGTCTACAGTGCACGGACAGCAGTCAACAGTGCACGGGCAGCAGTCTACAGTGCGGGGGCAGCAGTCAACAGTGCACGGGCAGCAGTCTACAGTGCACGGGCAGCAGTCTACAGTGCGGGGGCAGCAGTCAACAGTGCACAGGCAGCAGTCTACAGTGCGGGGGCAGCAGTCAACAGTGCACGGGCAGCAGTCAACAGTGCCCGGGCAGCAGTCTACAGTGCACGGGCAGCAGTCTACAGTGCGGGGGCAGCATCAACAGTGCACGGGCAGAAGTCAACAGTGCCCGGGCAGCAGTCTACAGTGCACGGTCAGCAGTCTACAGTGCAGGGGCAGCAGTCAACAGGCCCGGGCAGCAGTCAACAGTGCACAGGCAGCAGTCACCAGTGCACGGGCAGCAGTCAACAGTGCAGGGGCAGCAGTCAACAGTGCACGGGCAGCAGTCAACAGTGCACGGGCAGCAGTCAACTGTGCACGGGCAGCAGTCTACAGTGCACGGGCAGCAGTCTACAGTGCGGGGCAGCAGTCAACAGTGCACGGGCAGCAGTCTACAGTGCACGGGCAGCAGTCTACAGTGCGGGGGCAGCAGTCAACAGTGCACGGGCAGCAGTCAACAGTGCCCGGGCAGCAGTCTACAGTGCACGGGCAGCAGTCTACAGTGCGGGGGCAGCACTCAACAGTGCACGGGCAGAAGTCAACAGTGCCCGGGCAGCAGTCTACAGTGCACGGTCAGCAGTCTACAGTGCGGGGGCAGCAGTCAACAGTGCCCGGGCAGCAGTCAACAGTGCACGGGCAGCAGTCACAGTGCACGGGCAGCAGTCTACAGTGCGGGGGCAGCAGTCAACAGTGCACGGGCAGCAGTCAACAGTGCACGGGCAGCAGTCTACAGTGCACGGGCAGCAGTCAACAGTGCACGTGCAGCAGTCTACAGTGCACGGGCAGCAGTCTACACTGCGGGGGCAGCAGTCAACAGTGCCGGGCAGCAGTCTACAGTGCACGGGCAGCAGTCTACAGTGCGGGGGTAGCAGTCAACAGTGCACGGACAGCAGTCAACAGTGCACGGGCAGCAGTCTACAGTGCGGGGGCACCAGTCAACAGTGCACGGGCAGCAGTCAACAGTGCACGGGCAGCAGTCAACAGTGCACAGGCAGCAGTCAACAGTGCCGGGCAGCAGTCAAGTAGTGCCAGGCAGCAGTCAACAGTGCCAGGACAGCAGTCAACAGTGCACGGGCAGCAGTCAACAGTGCACGGGCAGCAGTCAACAGTGGACGGGCAGCAGTCAACAGTGCACAGGCATCAAGTCAACAGTGCCCGGGCAGCAGTCAACAGTGCACGGGCAGCAGTCAACAGTGCACGGACAGCAGTCAACAGTGCACGGGCAGCAGTCAACAGTGCATGGGCAGCAGTCAACAGTGCCTGGGCAGCAGTCAACAGTGCATGGGCAACAGTCAACAGTGCACGGGCAGCAGTCAACAGTGCACGGGCAACAGTCAACAGTGCATGGCCAGCAGTCACCAGTGCACGGGCAGCAGTCAACAATGCACAGGCAGCAGTCAGTACTGCACGGGCAGCAGTCAATATGCCCAGGCAACAGTCAACAGTGCCCAGGCAACAGTCAACAGTGCACGAGCAGTAGTCACCAGTGCACGGGCAGCAGTCAACAATTCACGGGCAGCAGTCAACAGTGCACGGGGAGCAGTCAACAGTACATGGCCAGCAGTCACCAGTGCACGGGCAGCAGTCAACAATGCACGGGCAGCAGTCAACAGTGCACGGGCAGCAGTCAGTGCCCGGGCAGCAGTCAACAGTGCCTGGGCAGCAGTCAACCGTGCATGGCAGCAGTCAACAGTGCCCAGGCAGCAGTCAACAGTGCCTGGGCAGCAGTCAACAGTGCACGGGCAGCAGTCAATAGTGCACGGGCAACAGTCACAGTGCATGGCCAGCAGTCACAGTGCCTGGGCAGCCGTCAACCGTGCCCGGCAGCAGTCAACAGTGCATGGGCAGCAGTCAACAGTGCATGCCAGCCGTCAACAGTGCCGGGCAGCAGTCAATAGTGCACGGGCAGCAGTCAATAGTGCAGGGCAACAGTCAACAGTGCATGGCCAGCAGTCAACAGTGCATGGCCAGCAGTCAAACAGTGCCTGGGCAGCCGTCAGGAGTGCCGGGCAGCCGTCAGAGTGCCCAGGCACCGTCAGGAGTGCCCGGGCAGCGTCCCGAGTGCCGGCAGCAGTCAACAATGCACGGGCAGCAGTCAACAGTGCACGGGCAGCAGTCAATAGTGTCCAGGCAGCAGTCAACAGTGCACGGGCAGCAGTCAACAGTGCCCGGGCACAGTCAACAGTGCACGGGCAGCAGTCAACAGTGCATAGCCAGCAGTCAATAGTGCACGGGCAGCAGTCAACAGTGCACGGCCACAGTCAATACTGCACGGGCAGCAGTCAACAGTGCATGGGCAACAGTCAACGTGCACGGCAACAGTCAACAGTGCATGGCCAGCAGTCAATAGTGCACGGGCAGCAGTCAATAGTGCACGGGCAACAGTAACAGTGCACGGGCAACAGTCAACAGTGCACGGGCACAGTCAACAGTGCACGGGCAACAGTCAACAGTGCACGGGCAACAGTCAACAGTGCACGGGCAACAGTCAACAGTGCACGGGCAACAGTCAACAGTGCACGGCAACAGTCAACAGTGCATGGCCAGCAGTCAATAGTGCACGGGCAGCAGTCAGTACCTCGTCCACCATAGAACATGCAGGTCATCGAACTGAGCACGTGTTTTCCCCGCACAGTCTGGTGTCTGATGGTCAACGGACAGGAGCTAACCATTTGCACCTGGAGTGAGGAGGAGGGACAGTCAGAACACTATCTAAAAATCGTTTCAGCTTGGAGAATACACGTATGTGGGCCTCCTCCGCTAACAGCAACGCCCTATCCTTACAGCAGTCCCCAAATGAAGATTCTTGCCCTTTTTGTTTTGCACATTTGTCCATCTAATCAGAAATATGTGTATTGTAATTAATGCACTGAATGTGGAACCTATCGCAAAGAAAAGATGTTTCAAAAGAAAACTTTTTTTTTTTGTCGTGAAACAGTTATACACCCTCCTCCTGCTGATGAATGAATGCATATCATGTTACTGTCTGCTGTACGCGCGTTTAGTGAGAACCGGCTCCGAGTCTTATCTCTGTCCACACTATCCCTGGTCATTAGAGAGAGGAGAGAGAGAGAGAGAGAGAGAGAGAGAGAGAGAGAGAGAGAGAGAGAGAGAGAGAGCCTGCAAGCCGCAGAGTACGGTAAACAGCATCTTCCCGTGTGAGGGAATTTTGCTGAAGGCGGGCACTTGCTGGAACTGGCTCTGTGACGGACAACACGTGCCATGCGCGCGGTTGTGGAAAAGAATGAGTAGGCTCCATCCGCAAGGGAGTGTGCATTGCTGGTAGCTTACGGTCAGATGTTAGGATAAGGGGTTCACAGACGTATCCTACTGAAGGCCAAATAACCCTTGAACTGAACTGGGTGCGCTTCTAGCACACTGCATCATTGTCCAAGAAACTTACAGAGGAACGCTCAACTATGGTTATCTTGAGCGGGGGGAGCAGAGCTTAGTAGCGCTCGTCTCCCCGAGCCTCATCACCTGAACCAATACATTCTGAAGAAGAAGAAGAAGAAACAATTAATGTCACGAAGTACGACCGAATACCCGACATGTTTCTGCTCATCAACCCACATCACTGACCATTTCCGCACACCAAACGACCTTGGTTTTTCCCAACCCCATCCCCACCACCCAACTCGCCCAGTATTGGCCACTTCTGTGCGTCTTCCCTTCTTTGTCTCCAGCCTGAATAAAACAACAACAACAGAGGCCGAATAGGATTTCTGGGTGTTTGAATCGACACCGGCGTTAATTATGGAGCGGGGAGAAGCGTCAAGCTCTTATGACGGCCGTCCCCTCAGCCGTCAGACAGGGCGCTAATCCCCGGGTGTCCCCTTTCCCCACACCGATACGTCGTCACGGTTCCAGTTGGACGTGGCGGGGCGATCCACGGATATCACCGTGCCCTGTGCTGTATTGCCATTCCCCCTCCCTCCAGTGCCCCCAGTCCTCAGGGTCTTTCCCCGGCTCCTTTCTGTCTGCCCCTCATGCACTCTATGACAGACACGTGCTCGGTGATTTCGTGTTTTGTTCAGCAACGACGGTTATTTATAATTTCAAGTTTCGTTCAGTCACGATTATGTTTCGTTCAACAACAACGGTTATTTCATGTTTCGTTCTACAACAACGGTTATTTCAGGTTTCGTTTAACAAAAACAGTTATTTCATGTTTCGTTCAACAAGTTATTTCAGGTTTCGTTCGACAAAACAATCACTTCATGTTTTGTTCAACAACAGCGGTTATTTCAAGTTTCCTTCAACAAAACCAGTCATTTCTTGTTTCATCCAACAACAACGGTTATTTCAAGTTTCGTTCAACGAAAACAGTTGTTTCATGTTTCATCCAACAACGACGGTTATTTCAAGTTTCGTTCAACGAAAACAGTTATTTCATGTTTCATCAAACAACGAGTTATTTCAAGTTTCGTTCAACGAAAACAGTTGTTTCATGTTTCATCCAACAACGACGGTTATTTCAAGTTTCGTTCAACGAAAACAGTTATTTCATGTTTCATCCAACGAAAACAGTTATTTTAAGTTTCGTTCAACGGAAACAGTTATTTCATGTTTCATCCAACAACGATGGTTATTTCAAGTTTCGTTCAACGAAAACAGTTATTTCATGTTTCATCAAACAACGAGTTATTTCAAGTTTCGTTCAACGAAAACAGTTGTTTCATGTTTCATCCAACAACGACGGTTATTTCAAGTTTCGTTCAACGAAAACAGTTATTTCATGTTTCATCCAACGAAAACAGTGATTTTAAGTTTCGTTCAACGGAAACAGTTATTTCATGTTTCATCCAACAACGATGGTTATTTCAAGTTTCGTTCAACGAAAACATTTATTTCATGTTTCATCCAACAACAACGGTTATTTCAAGTTTCGTTCAACAAATGGCGCCGTGCATTGCCATTCCCTGTTTCGTTCAACAACAGTGTTATACTATTTCACTGTACAACGGGGCTCATGAACTGTTCTGTTGTTCACGCAACAAAAAACTGTTTAATATCTTATCAACCAACAAAAATCATTTAATGCTTCTTTTGACAGCAACAATGGTCGCTCACTGTCACATTCAACAACAACGGGTAAGTCATGTTGCATTAAAGAACATCCATTTCATATTTCATTTAGCAAACGGTAATTCGATGTTTCGTTCAACAGCCTATTGCACTTTAATGTTTCAGTCAACAACGTACGTTTATAAAGTATCATTCAGCAACAGCAGCTGTCAAGTTTCATTCATGAAAGGGTGTGGGATGGGACAAAACTGATGGATATGAAACAAAGGGATGGGACAAAACTGATGGATATGAAACAAAGGGATGGGACAAAAGTGATTTTACCATAATCTGAAAAAGAGGCCAATGAACCGAATGCCTTTAACGCCCGTTTCGTTTTTCGTGATTTAGCACTGAAAAGAAAAAAGTTTACTGGTTCGCTAAATAAACGCATTACTGGCCAAGAAGACGTTAGGGGTGCTGTCTTAGAAGACGGAGTTTTTTTTAATCCATATCGACGATATCAGCTTTTGTCCTCTCCTCCCCCTTCACCAAGCACAGTCTTCGGCGCGTTTGTTTGTGTTCCAGATCGGGCTCCTTTAGAAAAAGAAAGAAAGAAAAGAGAGAAAAGCACTTCCTTGTCCGAATAGGCAGCGTGTGTAGGGGGGGGGGGGGGTGTGCATTTGAGACGGGACGCTAGATAAGACAACCGCAAGACTCAAATCATTACAAATGCATGACTCTGGCTCCGAGACGATCCTAACAGTATCCCTAATCTGACCTAACCCTAACTTATAAAACCTGATTAAGAGCTCCAATGACACGAACCCTAACTCATAAAACCTGACCAAGAGTTTCAATGACACTAGCCCTAACTTATAAAACCTGATTAAGAGTTCCAATGACACTAATTCTATCTCATAAAACCTGACCAAGAGTTTCAATGACACTAACCCTATCTCATAAAACCTGATTAAGAGTTCCAATGACACTAATTCTATCTCATAAAACCTGACCAAGAGTTTCAATGACACTAACCCTAACTTATAAAACCTGATTAAGAGTTCCAATGACACTAACCCTATCTCATAAAACCTGACCAAGAGTTTCAATGACACTAACCCTAACTTATAAAACCTGATTAAGAGTTCCAATGACACTAATTCTATCTCATAAAACCTGACCAAGAGTTTCAATGACACTAACCCTAACTTATAAAACTTGATTAAGAGTTCCAATGACACTAACCCTATCTCATAAAACCTGTCCAAGAGTTTCAATGACACGAACCCTATCTCATAAAACCTGACCAAGAGTTTCAATGACATTAACCCTAACTTAAAAAACCCTCATGAAGAGTTTCAATGACACTGGTCCTAACTTATAAAACCTGACCAAGAGTTTCAATGACACCATAACCCTACCTTATAAAACCTGACCAAGAGTTTCAATGACACCATAACCCTACCTTATAAAACCTGACCAAGAGTTTCAATGACACCATAACCCTACCTTATAAAACCTGATCAAGAGTTTCAAGGACACTAGCCCTTACTTATAAAGCCTGATGACGAAGAGTTTCAATGGCAAACTTTGGCCGAAGTGTGGGGCAGTGAGGCTGTCTTGTCCTGTCCTCCGCCAATCAAGGAAAGAACGTCTGCCTCTGGGGTGAGCGGAAGGCCAGAGGACGATCGGATGCACGTGGTCAGTGGACAGGGACCACAAGGGGCACTGTGGGACGGGCGGCATCAGTAAGAAAAGCACGGCGGATGGCTCGGTGGTAAAGCACCCGGATCGCAGACAAATGGTTGCTGGTTCGAGCCCGCTTGCTGCCGACAGTGAAACTGGTGTTTTCGCTACCCTTGTTATCCGTTACAGTTCGCAGTCACAGCGTGATGACAAGACACATTCCCCAGCCCCCACTCTGCCAAGAAGGTTGGTTCTGTCTGCCCTATTACCCCTGAGAGGTGTGTGTTCATGTTACACGTGGATTCACTGCAGATTCTCTGTGCTCACAAGCCAGCCAGTTTTCACTGTCCTAAACGTTGTTTGTTTTTGCCTGAAGACGACGCAAGAGGTCGAAATGCATTGTGTTTTGTCCTGTAATCTGTTTGTATCTGTGGCGGTAACTAACCCCTTTTCCTTTGAAATTTTGCTTCATTTTCCGCCCTCAGTCACCTCGTTTTAAAACCAACACTCTTTGTTCATACACTGTCTTCCGGAGAACGATCTGATCAGCCGTCTGGGTGCACAATGAAACCGACTTCAACCTTGGTGTCTGGGGGTTTGAATCCAGTAGTGCCAAATGAAAATCAAATCAAATTACAACAATATTAGATCTGTGTGTGAGCGTGTGTGTGTGTGTGTGTGTGTGTGTGTGTGTGTGTGTGTGTGTGTGTGTGTGTGTGTGTGTGTGTGTGTGTGTGCGCATGTGTGCGTGCGCGCGCGTGCGAGAACTAGCAAGCTTCCATACCCACCCTACCCCCATCACCACCCCTCTTCCCTCCTCCGCGTTCCAGTGAACAGACTGCCAGAGCTCCAAGTCCTGGATCAAGACAAGCGTTGCCTGCGGCCGTCTCCTTGCAAACTGTGGTGACACTCCACTGGGCTGGGCTCTTTCAGTACAGATAACTCTCGTCACCTTCTGGACAGCCTGTGTGTTGCTCTCTTTGGCCGTCTTTGTAGCCTCCCTTTGCCATCATCTCGTTCTCCCTCCCCTCCTCTACCGTCTGTGTCCTTTCTTGCAGTGCCTGTTCCTGTCTTTGTTCTGGAAACGCTTTAACACTAATTGCTGCTGGTCATAATTTCTTACACGCCAGCATTCTTTTCTCGCAAACTGGCGTCTAGGTGGTGAAATCTGGCGTCTAGGTAGTGCAATCTGGTGTCTATAGTGAAATCTGGCGTCTAGGTAGTGAAATCTGGCGTCTAGGTAGTGAAATCTGGTGTCTAGGTAGTGAAATCTGGCGTCTAGGTGGTGAAATCTGGCGTCTAGGTAGTGAAAACTGGTGTATAGAGTGAAATCTGGTGTATATAGTGAAATCTGGTGTCTATAGTGAAATCTGGCGTCTAGGTAGTGAAATCTGGTGTCTAGGCAGTGAAATCTGGTGTCTAGGTAGTGAAATCTGGCGTCTATGTAGTGAAATCTGGCGTCTAGGTAGTGAAATCTGGCGTCTAGGTAGTGAAATCTGGTGTCTATAGTGAAATCTGGCGTCTAGGTAGTGAAATCTGGTGTCTAGGTAGTGAAATCTGGTAGTGAAATCTGGTGTCTAGGTAGTGCAATTTGGTGTCTAGGTAGTGAAATCCGGTGTCTAGGTAGTGAAATCTGGTGTCTAGGCAGTGAAATCCGGTGTCTAGGTAGTGAAATCTGGTGTCTAGTGAAATCTGGTGTCTATAGTGAAATCTGGTGTCTAGGTAGTGAAATCCGGTGTCTAGGTAGTGAAATCTGGTGTCTAGGTAGTGAAAATCATTCATATTGTCCAGGCCGGACATTAGTTGTCCATTCTGTAGTGCATTTGCCTCTATAGCTTTTTTTAATTTTATTTTTTACGACTGAAATATATCTGGCTCGAGAACTCAAGCGCAGGAGCTGGCAATCCCAGCAGGGCTAACTCCACCATGTCACAAATTGCTTGTGTTTTTTTTTCCCAGGATGCGATTTTGTTTTCTTTCAAGATCTGACCTTTCCGAGATGCGACGTTGTTTTTCCCTCATGTAGGTCCGACAGCCCTCAGAGGGCTCCACCATCACATCATCATTACAGACTGTCACCTCGCTATGGACCACACCACCTGCCTGTCCTGTGGCCCGGCATTGCTCCTCTTGCCGCCGCCGCCCCTCCTTCGTTCCCCCAGTCCATCCCGCCTCATTATTCTACAGCCCCGCCTCCTCGTTACCCCACACATGCAATCGGTCCTCAGCTTCCCGCTAAATCACAGGCTAGGGGGCTCCATCAGGGCCCATAACACCTTTTTACCTCCCCCTTGCCAAAGAAAACCAGTTGCCTCGTTTTTTTTCCCCTGCCTCCCATCAGTTCAAGGGACAGCGTTTTCTTCACCAGAGGGCGTAACGGTGGTGTCGCCATCACCTGGAAGAATGGTAATGACTTGGTTTTAACAGGCGCAATTTTCCCGATGGAAATGGGGGCCACTTCAGAGGAAGCCTGCTGGGAATTAAGGTGGCGGGCTGAGGGTTGGGAGGAAAGGGCCGGCTTGCTGACGAGGCTTGGCAGTTAAAACGATGGCTGTTTTTTTTTACCCATTGATTTGACAGTAGGTCGCTTCCTTACGTGTGGTGTTCTTTTGAATTGGAGGTGTGTTCTCACGGGTTCTTATGTCCAACACAACACAAAACAACGCGCGCGCGCGCGCGCGCGCGCACGCACGCACGCACGCACACACACACACACACACACACACACACACACACACAAGCAAGCGCGCACACGCACGCACGCACGCGCGCGCACTCACACACACACACACACACAACACAAACACACACTGTGGGCAAACGTATGAGCCTGCAGTCTTAGAAGTTCCCGAAGAAGGCGAGGACACTTGTTTTTACTGGAAGAACCATCCGCATCTCTTCAATGGAGGAAGGCGAGGACACATTTTTACTGGAAGAACCATCCGCATCTCTTCAATGGAGGAAGGCGGGGACACTTATTTTTACTGGAAGAACCATCCGCATCTCTGCAATGGAGGAAGGCGGGGACACTTATTTTTACTGGAAGAACCATCCGCATCTCTTCAATGGAGGAAGGCGGGGACACTTATTTTTACTGGAAGAACCATCCGCATCTCTTCAATGGAGGAAGGCGGGGACACTTATTTTTACTGGAAGAACCATCCGCATCTCTTCAATGGAGGAAGGCGGGGACACTTATTTTTACTGGAAGAACGATCAGCATCTCTTCAATGGAGGAAGGCGGGGACACTTATTTGTACTGAAAGAACGATCAGCATCTCTTCCAAAGGAGGAAGGGGGGGACACTTATTTGTACTGAAAGAACGATCAGCATCTCTTCAATGGAGGAAGGCGGGGACACTTATTTGTACTGAAAGAACGATCAGCATCTCTTCAATGGAGGAAGGCGGGGACACTTATTTGTACTGAAAGAACGATCAGCATCTCTTCCAAAGGAGGAAGGCGGGGACACTTATTTGTACTGAAAGAACGATCAGCATCTCTTCAATGGAGGAAGGCGGGGACACTTATTTGTACTGAAAGAACGATCAGCATCTCTTCAATGGAGGAAGGCGGGGACACTTATTTGTACTGAAAGAACGATCAGCATCTCTTCAATGGAGGAAGGCGGGGACACTTATTTGTACTGAAAGAACGATCAGCATCTCTTCAATGGAGGAAGGCGGGGACACTTATTTGTACTGAAAGAACGATCAGCATCTCTTCAATGGAGGAAGGCGGGGACACTTATTTGTACTGAAAGAACGATCAGCATCTCTTCAATGGAGGAAGGCGTGCGGGGGACAGGACAGGTGGGAAGGGGGGCGGGGTGGGGGTTGAGGAGGGATTAGGGGGGAGGGGAGGGGACCTGGTGAGGAAGAGGAAGAAGCAGGATCAATGTCCACACAGTCTGGAGGCACAGAGGCAGCGGATGAACACAGCTCAGACATCCTCCTCTCCACAAAGGAGCTCTCACGGCCACGCCATGCTGCAGCCTCGCTCAGCAACCGGTTTGGCCAACCTCGGAGGATTCCTGTCTTCAAGAGACAGTCCCGGTCACTCACTGTCTGTTGTCTCTCTCTCTCTCCCTCTCTCTCCTCTATTCTCTCTCTACTCTTTCTCACCCTCTCCTCTCTCTCCTTTCTACTCTCTCTCTTCTCTCTCTCCTCACATTTCTCTCTCCCCCCCCCTCTCTCTCTCTCTCTCGCAATCAACGACCTCTCTCTCCTCACATTTCCCTCTCTCTCTGTCTCTCTCTCGCAATCAACGATCTCTCTCTCTCCTCACATTTCTTCCTCACATTCTCTCTCTCTCTCTCTCTCTCTCTCTCTCTCTCTCTCTCTCTCTCTCTCTCTCTCTCTCTCTCTCTCAATCAACAATCATCCGATGTCCCTGCAACTGAAAGTTTGACCTACCACTCACAAAACCGTAACCATCTTGAACCCAAGAACCAAAAAGTCCCCTTGAACGCGGTGACAGTCCTGATATGGGCTCTTTGCGGTCGGCTGGGCTTTAAGCAACATTACCTTACCTTACAAAAACAAACCCGCGCAATTTATCGCGCATTGCCTTCATGTACGTCACCCATTACTTAACCAACGAACGGATGGACTCGGCATCATCAGGAAAAGGATTTGTTAAACTTTAAAATGCTTGATATTTTAGTGACTCCGGTAGAAATAAAAAGACGAACCACTATCATCAGATCATTGAAGCCAGACACGAAACAATGTCGCAGGAACACACACTCACACGCACACACACACATCACACACACACCATTGGCAAAAAGTTAACTCATAAATGAAAACATCGGAGCAATTTTTTTTTTAAACACCTCGGCAGAGAGAGAGAGAGAGAGAGAGAGAGAGAGAGAGAGAGAGGGGGGGGGGGAGACAGAGACAGACAGACGGACAAACAGACAGAGACAGACAGAGAATGTCAGAACAAACGGAGGACCGATCTTCTTAGCCTTCTTAGGATTCAAAGACATGGTAAAAGCTTTTACTGCTGCCTTCATTAATGCACAGACTGGTGTGCGTGGACATGGAGACACCGGACCCATCTCTCTCATCACGGAGCCCTGATAAGGTGAAGCCATGAAGAGAGAGAGAGAGAGAGAGAGAGAGAGAGAGAGAGAGAGAGAAACAGACAGACAGACAGAGTGAGGATGGAAGAAGAGAGGGAAGGAGGGGCCCGAGGCCTTGAGGCCGGTGGTGTGGAATCAATGAGATAATCTCCCCGGAGTGGCGTGCCCTGACTTGAGGCTGGTGTTCAGGCCACGAGCCGGCTCTGACGTCCCTGACAGCTTAATGCTGTGCCTCTCTGCTCGCCTTCCCCTTGCTGCTGTGGCTCTCTCCTCGCCTTCCTCTTAATGCTGTGGCTCTCTCCTCGCCTTCCTCTTAATGCTGTGGCTCTCTCCTCGCCTTCCCCTTGCTGCTGTGGCTCTCTCCTCGCCTTCCTCTTAATGCTGTGGCTCTCTCCTCGCCTTCCTCTTAATGCTGTGGCTCTCTCCGCGCCTTCTTCTTAATGCTGTGACACTCTCCTCGCCTTCCTCTTAATGCTGTGGCTCTCTCCTCGCCTTCCCCTTGCTGCTGTGGCTCTCTCCTCGCCTTTCCCTTGCTGCTGTGGCTTTCTCGTCGCCTTCATCGGAAGATATCCGCTGCAAATCAACTGTTGTGTACGCGCTGTTAAATACTGGTTTCGTTTATTGAAAATGGAAGAGGCACGCCTGCCAAAACAAGCATACCAGATGCCGATGAATTTAGACAATGCAGGTAAAACAAACTGGGTTTCCAAACTGAGATGCATCCTACAAAAGCAAGGATTCAGCTTTGTCTGGTTAGCCCAAGGTGTAGGCAATGAGACATGCTTCTTGTCATTGTTCAAACAAAGACTTAAAGACACATTTTGTCAAGAACGGACGTCAAACATAAATGAAAGTAACAGATTCAATCTATATTCACTCTTCAAGTCTTCAATTATTCCTGAAGCATACATAGATTGTGTGCAACAAAAATGCTTTAGAGACACCCTTATCAGAGTCCGGTTTGGAATAAGTGAGCTTAGAATTCATAAAAACCGTTATGTCTCTGGGGATATAAACGTTGACAATAGTTGCCCTTTTTGTCCAGAACTAGAAGAAACTGAATTACATATGAGTTTTAATTGTGAAGCATATGCAGCATTAAGGCCAAATATCATGAAAAACGTCTCCACATTTTTTCAAAGAGCCAAATTTGCAAGCATGATGGCTAGTCAAGATGGTCCGACAATAAGAAAACTTGCATGGTTTTTCTTTAAAGCATTTAGATTACGAGAGCGCAAACTCACTGTTGTAAATATTTAAGATAGTGTAATTTGATACATCCTTCTGTTAATTTGTATGAAAGTCTATATACGTGTATTTTTTCCCCGCATTGATTGATGTTTCTGTACTCCATGAAAATGGGCAGAGGCCTAAACTCATTAAACTATATTCATTTCATTTCATTTCATTTCTCTCCTCGCCTTCCTCTTAATGCTGTGGCTCTCTCCAGGTCCACGGTTATTTCAGTGTCTCCACATGGCGTGATCCATCTTCCTCTGTCTGATACTAATACCTTTTGTTGAACGATCTGCTCACTAAGAAGCCACGAGGTACGGATTCTAGGCGTGGTATTTGTCATCACAAAGAATGGAATAAACTGATCAGTATAATCAAAGAAAGGAACCATTGAAATATTGTGTAAAAGCATGGTGTGTTTTTCCGTATCACTCTATCAAAACCAAATCTTAAATGAAGCAGAGAGACGCGAACAATACATGACAAACAAGAAAGGCAACCCCTGCTCCCAGAGTGAGACAATTACAGAAGATGCTGTTTCCTTGTTTGTTGTTCATGCCTCAAGCCGGCAGTTGTACTCCGCGACTATGTTCCGTAGGCAGCATTCCTCAGGAATTAGGCGCGTGTTGTATGACGTAGTATAGTATAGTGCAGTGCAGTCGTATCACGATGCATGGTAAATGTGACGTAGTATAGTATAGTG
Organism: Conus ventricosus; assembly: GCA_018398815.1. Classification (NCBI taxonomy): domain Eukaryota; kingdom Metazoa; phylum Mollusca; class Gastropoda; order Neogastropoda; family Conidae; genus Conus; species Conus ventricosus. The sequence goes on along the minus strand of CM031602.1, from coordinate 96,953,046 downwards.
CAGTGCAGTCGTATCACGATGCATGGTAAATGTGACGTAGTATAGTATAGTGCAGTATAGCCGTATCACGATGCATGGTAAATGTGACGTAGTATAGTATAGTGCAGTATAGTCGTATCACGATGCATGGTAAATGTGACGTAGTATAGTATAGTGCAGTATAGTCGTATCACGATGCATGGTAAATGTGACGTAGTATAGTATAGTGCAGTATAGTCGTATCACGATGCATGGTAAATGTGACGTAGTATAGTATAGTGCAGTATAGTCGTATCACGATGCATGGTAAATGTGACGTAGTATAGTATAGTGCAGTATAGCCGTATCACGATGCATGGTAAATGTGACGTAGTATAGTATAGTGCAGTATAGTCGTATCACGATGCATGGTAAATGTGACGTAGTATAGTATAGTGCAGTATAGTCGTATCACGATGCATGGTAAATGTGACGTAGTATAGTATAGTGCAGTATAGCCGTATCACGATGCATGGTAAATGTGACGTAGTATAGTATAGTGCAGTATAGTCGTATCACGATGCATGGTAAATGTGACGTAGTATAGTATAGTGCAGTATAGTCGTATCACGATGCATGGTAAATGTGACGTAGTATAGTATAGTGCAGTATAGCCGTATCACGCGATGCATGGTAAATGTGACGTAGTATAGTATAGTGCAGTATAATCGTATCACGATGCATGGTAAATGTGACGTAGTATAGTATAGTGCAGTATAGTCGTATCACGATGCATGGTAAATGTGACGTAGTATAGTATAGTGCAGTATAGTCGTATCACGATGCATGGTAAAGTGACGTAGTATAGTATAGTGCAGTATAGCCGTATCACGATGCATGGTAAATGTGACGTAGTATAGTATAGTGCAGTATAGTCGTATCACGATGCATGGTAAATGTGACGTAGTATAGTATAGTGCAGTATAGTCGTATCACGATGCATGGTAAATGTGACGTAGTATAGTATAGTGCAGTATAGTCGTATCACGATGCATGGTAAATGTGACGTAGTATAGTATAGTGCAGTATAGTCGTATCACGATGCATGGTAAATGTGACGTAGTATAGTATAGTGCAGTGCAGTCGTATCACGATGCATGGTAAATGTGACGTAGTATAGTATAGTGCAGTATAGTCGTATCACGATGCATGGTAAATGTGACGTAGTATAGTATAGTGCAGTATAGTCGTATCACGATGCAAGCTAAAAAGTACTGTCCTGGTTCGTTCTTCACTGTTTTCCTACAGCGGGTTGCTTTCTGTGGGATGACAGCCTCGCTTTAGGGCGGCGCCACGTTCTTCACTGTTTTCCTACAGCGGGTTGCTTTCTGTGGGATGACAGCCTCGCTTTAGGGCGGCGCCACGTTCTTCACTGTTTTCCTACAGCGGTTGCTTTCTGTGGGATGACAGCCTCGCTTTAGGGCGGCGCCACGTTCTTCACTGTTTTCCTACAGCGGGTTGCTTTCTGTGGGATGACAGCCTCGCTTTAGGGCGGCGCCACGTTCTTCACTGTTTTCCTACAGCGGGTTGCTTTCTGTGGGATGACAGCCTCGCTTTAGGGCGGCGCCACGTTCTTCACTGTTTTCCTACAGCGGGTTGCTTTCTGTGGGATGACAGCCTCGCTTTAGGGCGGCGCCACGTTCTTCACTGTTTCCTACAGCGGGTTGCTTTCTGTGGGATGACAGCCTCGCTTTAGGGCGGCGCCACGTTCTTCACTGTTTTCCTACAGCGGGTTGCTTTCTGTGGGATGACAGCCTCGCTTTAGGGCGGCGCCACGTTCTTCACTGTTTTCCTACAGCGGGTTGCTTTCTGTGGGATGACAGCCTCGCTTTAGGGCGGCGCCACGTTCTTCACTGTTTTCCTACAGCGGGTTGCTTTCTGTGGGATGACAGCCTCGCTTTAGGGCGGTGCCACGTTCTTCACTGTTTTCCTACAGCGGGTTGCTTTCTGTGGGATGACAGCCTCGCTTTAGGGCGGCGCCACGTTCTTCACTGTTTTCCTACAGCGGGTTGCTTTCTGTGGGATGACAGCCTCGCTTTAGGGCGGCGCCACGTTCTTCACTGTTTTCCTACAGCGGGTTGCTTTCTGTGGGATGACAGCCTCGCTTTAGGGCGGCGCCACGTTCTTCACTGTTTTCCTACAGCGGGTTGCTTTCTGTGGGATGACAGCCTCGCTTTAGGGCGGCGCCACGTTCTTCACTGTTTTCCTACAGCGGGTTGCTTTCTGTGGGATGACAGCCTCGCTTTAGGGCGGCGCCACGTTCTTCACTGTTTTCCTACAGCGGGTTGCTTTCTGTGGGATGACAGCCTCGCTTTAGGGCGGCGCCACGTTCTTCACTGTTTTCCTACAGCGGGTTGCTTTCTGTGGGATGACAGCCTCGCTTTAGGGCGGCGCCACGTTCTTCACTGTTTTTCTACAGCGGGTTGCTTTCTGTGGGATGACAGCCTCGCTTTAGGGCGGCGCCACGTTCTTCACTGTTTTTCTACAGCGGGTCGCTTTCTCTGGGATGACAGCCTCGCTTTAGGGCGGCGCCACGTTCTTCACTGTTTTCCTACAGCGGGTCGCTTTCTGTGGGATGACAGCCTCGCTTTAGGGCGGCGCCACGTTCTTCACTATTTTTCAAAAGCGGGTCGCTTTCTGTGGGATGACAGCCTCGCTTTAGGGCGGCGCCACGTTCTTCACTATTTTTCAAAGCGGGTTGCTTTCTGTGGGATGACAGCCTCGCTTTAGGGCGGCGCCACGTTCTTCACTATTTTTCAAAAGCGGTCGCTTTCTGTGGGATGACAGCCTCGCTTTAGGGCGGCGCCACGTTCTTCACTATTTTTCAAAAGCGGGTCGCTTTCTGTGGGATGACAGCCTCGCTTTAGGGCGGCGCCACGTTCTTCACTATTTTTCAAAAGCGGGTCGCTTTCTGTGGGATGACAGCCTCGCTTTAGGGCGGCGCCACGTTCTTCACTATTTTTCAAAAGCGGGTCGCTTTCTGTGGGATGACAGCCTCGCTTTAGGGCGGCGCCACGTTCTTCACTATTTTTCAAAAGCGGGTCGCTTTCTGTGGGATGACAGCCTCGCTTTAGGGCGGCGCCACGTTCTTCACTATTTTTCAAAAGCGGGTCGCTTTCTGTGGGATGACAGCCTCGCTTTAGGGCGGCGCCACGTTCTTCACTATTTTTCAAAAGCGGGTCGCTTTCTGTGGGATGACAGCCTCGCTTTAGGCGGCGCCACGTTCTTCACTATTTTTCAAAAGCGGGTCGCTTTCTGTGGGATGACAGCCTCGCTTTAGGGCGGCGCCACGTTCTTCACTATTTTTCAAAAGCGGGTCGCTTTCTGTGGGATGACAGCCTCGCTTTAGGGCGGGCGCCACGTTCTTCACTATTTTTCAAAAGCGGGTCGCTTTCTGTGGATGACAGCCTCGCTTTAGGGCGGCGCCACGTTCTTCACTATTTTTCAAAAGGGGGTTGCTTTCTGTGGGATGACAGCCTCGCTTTAGGGCGGCGCCACGTTCTTCACTATTTTTCAAAAGCGGTTGCTTTCTGTGGGATGACAGCCTCGCTTTAGGGCGGCGCCACGTTCTTCACTATTTTCAAAAGCGGGTTGCTTTCTGTGGGATGACAGCCTCGCTTTAGGGCGGCGCCACGTTCTTCACTATTTTTCAAAAGCGGGTCGCTTTCTGTGGGATGACAGCCTCGCTTTAGGGCGGCGCCACGTTCTTCACTATTTTTCAAAAGCGGGTTGCTTTCTGTGGGATGACAGCCTCGCTTTAGGGCGGCGCCACGTTCTTCACTATTTTTCAAAAGCGGGTTGCTTTCTGTGGGATGACAGCCTCGCTTTAGGGCGGCGCCACGTTCTTCACTATTTTCAAAAGCGGGTCGCTTTCTGTGGGATGACAGCCTCGCTTTAGGGCGGCGCCACGTTCTTCACTATTTTTCAAAAGCGGGTCGCTTTCTGTGGGATGACAGCCTCGCTTTAGGGCGGCGCCACGTTCTTCACTATTTTTCAAAAGCGGGTCGCTTTCTGTGGGATGACAGCCTCGCTTTAGGGCGGCGCCATCCATTTCCTTCGCATGGTCCTTTTCGCTATAATTCAGGTTATAACAAATGGAGTTTTTCTTTTTAACATAATTTTGCGAAGACCAAAGGCGTGTACTGTACATAAGACCCTACTGCGCCTTCTCAGTAATAATCACGCTTTTTATTATCATGAAAACAAAACAACTAATGTTCGGTTCAGGGCACAACGTTGTGGACAGCCGTTTGGAGTCAGGAACACCGAGCAATCATGACAATCCCACTGAAAACATTCCACAAAATCTTCCTAGAGGGTTGTCCCCTGGTCCACAACGTGGCGCTTCTGTCCCCGGACTGTCGTGAGCGTTATCAGCGGGACGTGTCTGTCGGGGTACAAGTCAACACTATCCGCTGTGATAGTGGAGGGGGGGGGGGGGGGGTGACAGACCGGGAGAACGACATGGACACCCAGAGAGCTCACCATTGGACTTTGACCACAATGACGGGCCTGACATCAGGCAGGATGACCAGGTCACTGAGGTGTCCGTCAACACGACGACGGCTAATCCCCGCGATCGGGTCCAGCTTACATACATTTGCTTATCTTGCCGTTGTGTGTTCACGTGTGGGGTTTAAAAGTGGGTGTTTTTTGAGACATGAACATAGTTACCAGAAAACCAGCGTGTTACAAGATTTCAGACTGTCGTCAGAGATCGTATGTTAATTAATTTGAAGAGGGCGGTGGGAGGGGAATGGGAGTGGTTGGGGTGGCGGGGGTGACGGACTGTTCTCGTCAGTCATGGGTCATGGTTCGATCCCCGATTGACAGTCACATTACAGGAACTGTTCTCTTTGGGGTGAATACCTTCACGTACTCCCACCCTTTCAAGCTGTTCCAATGACACTCTAAACCGAGTATAACTACAAACCGATGCCCTATGTATCTACCCTGGGGGGGGGGGGGGGGGGAGGAACACACACACACACACACACACACACACACACACACACACACACACAGGGGAGGGGGAGGGAATATCCTAGTTGCGTTAAGCAGCTTTCCATTTTTCTAGAAGAGTAGGCCATGATGCACCAGACGACAGATATACATCCAACAGACAGAGGCACCCTGGAGTGGTGTTTCCACACCATCCCCGAAGCCGGTGTATGGCTACCTTCACGGCGAGATGAAGACGGACACATTCCCTACAGTCTGACCGATGATGACCATCGTATTTCTAACCGAGGAACTGAGAGTAAAAGATCTGACAACAGCCATCGAATCCGTCTGATGGGAAGCGCACTCGCAACAACGTTTTGAAGTCATATTTTAAAAAATCAAAATAACTGCATCTGGTAGTTATATGCAGTCAAACCATACCGATTTCTAAACATCGTCGTGAAAATGAGTCCAGTGTCTTTGAGATACTCTATCGACATGGATTTGCGTGAGCATGCAGGATCGTTTCCTAGCTATCAAAGCAGCATTAAAGTGTTCTCCACCTCTCCAGACCCGATTTGCCATGGAACTGTCAGGTCGCACGTGTGCACTCAGATACTTCAGCACGTGAGACACGTGGAGACACAGGATTCCCTCTAACCAGCAGAACCTGAACATCTCCGCCGGCCAGATCGCCAAGCATCGGGAGGGCTGCCGACTCGAACCCAAACGTGCCTAACCGAAACTCTGGCGTGTCCGCTGCCCAGTGGAGCACCACTGGCCTCCAGCGGCTTTGAACCTAAACCCTGGCGTGTCCGCTGCCCAATGGAGCACCACTGGGCCCCAGCGGCTTTGAGCGCCGAGTTCACAGAAACAAGTCGCGAGGTCGACTACCAAGCTGACGTCCGTCACGTGACTTGCCATCTTCACTGCCCGTCTTGATGTGTTGTCGTTCTGGTGGAGTGGTGCGGTGTAAGAGAGGTCCCTTTGCCCACTCCCCTGGGACGGTCACCCCTGTCCGCCATATCACCGGAGGTGGACGTGGACGTTAAGCATCAATATAAATGTATACCTGGCCAACTTTATGTCTAGTAGTAGCAGGCAGACCCTCCCCATCCTCTCTCCCCCGCCCTCCTGTTACGTACGCCTCTTCCCATCCCGGCCATCTCTCCTCTCCTCTGTTATCCATCAATGGTGGTGGCGTTGAGCTTCAACCTGAACATACCCTTCATTCTCACCTGGCTCTTGATTCACTCGAGTTCCAGTGTCATCAAGATATCACAGCGCGCGCGCGCGTACACACACACACACACACACACACACACACACACGCACACACACACACACACACACACTCTCTCTCTCTCTCTCTCTCTCTCCTCTCTCTCTCTCCAAATATATATATATATATATATATATATATATATATATATATATACCATAATATATGCCTATCTCCATAATATAATATATAT
>CM031602.1:96934109-96936609 GCA_018398815.1 Conus ventricosus | reverse complement strand
AGGACATTCAAAGGTACAATATTTCTGTCGGTCAGGACACAGGAAGGTAGGACACTTCTGTTGTCCAGGATAAAGGACATTTCTGTTGGCCAGGATAAAGGACACTTCTGTTGGCCAGGATAAAGGACACTTCTGTTGGCCAGGATAAAGGACACTTCTGTTGGCCAGGATAAAGGACACTTCTGTTGGCCAGGATAAAGGACACTTCTGTTGGCCAGGATAAAGGACATTTCTGTTGGCCAGGATAAAGGACATTTCTGTTGGCCAGGATAAAGGACATTTCTGTTGGCCAGGATAAAGGACATTTCTGCTGGCCAGGATAAAGGACATTTCTGTTGGCCAGGATAAAGGACACTTCTGTTGGCCAGGATAAAGGACACTTCTGTTGGCCAGGATAAAGGACATTTCTGTTGGCCAGGATAAAGGACACTTCTGTTGGCCAGGATAAAGGACACTTCTGTTGGCCAGGACACGGGAAGGTAGGACACTTCTGTTGGCCAGGATAAAGGACACTTCTGTTGGCCAGGATAAAGGACACTTCTGTTGGCCAGGATAAAGGACACTTCTGTTGGCCAGACACGGAAGTAGACACTCTGTGCCAGTAAAACATTCTGTTGGCCAGGATAAAGGACACTTCTGTTGGCCAGGATAAAGGACATTTCTGTTGGCCAGGATAAAGGACATTTCTGTTGGCCAGGACAGAAGGTACACTTCTGTTGGCCAGGATAAAGGACACTTCTGTTGGCCAGGATAAAGGACATTTCTGTTGGCCAGGACACGGAAGTAGGACACTTCTGTTGGCCAGGATAAAGGACACTTCTGTTGGCCAGGAAGGAAGGACACTTCTGTTGGCCAGGATAAAGGACACTTCTGTTGGCCAGGATAAAGGACACTTCTGTTGGCCAGGATAAAGGACACTTCTGTTGGCCAGGACACGGGAAGGTAGGACACTTCTGTTGGCCAGGATAAAGGACACTTCTGTTGGCCAGGATAAAGGACACTTCTGTTGGCCAGGATAAAGGACACTTCTGTTGGCCAGGATAAAGGACATTTCTGTTGGCCAGGACACGGAAGGTAGGAACACTCTGTTGGCCAGGAACAAGGTAGACACTTCTGTTGGCCAGGTAAAGGACACTTCTGTTGGCCAGGACACGGGAAGGTAGGACACTTCTGTTGGCCAGGATAAAGGACACTTCTGTTGGCCAGGATAAAGGACACTTCTGTTGGCCAGGACAAAGGACACTTCTGTTGGCCAGGTAAAGGACACTTCTGTTGGCCAGGATAAAGGACACTTCTGTGGTCAGGACACGGGAAGGGTTCTGGGCCTTCTGTTGGCCAGGTAAAGGACACTTCTGTTGGCCAGGATAAAGGACATTTCTGTTGGCCAGAAAATAACACTTCTGTTGGCCAGTAAAGGACATTCTGTTGGCCAGGACACAGGAAGGTAGGACACTTCTGTTGGCCAGGACACGGAAGGTAGGACACTTCTGTTGGCCAGGGTAAAGGACACTTCTGTTGGCCAGGTAAACTCGTGGAGGTAGGACATCTTCTGGCCAGGACACGTGGAAGGTAGGACACTTCTGTTGGCCAGGACACGGAAGGTAGGACACTTCTGTTGGCCAGGGACACGGGGAAGGTAGGACACTTCTGTTGGCCAGGGTAAAGGACACTTCTGTTGGCCAGGGTAAAGGACACTTCTGTTGGCCAGGACACAGGAAGGCAGGACACTTCTGTTGGCCAGGGTAAAGGACACTTCTGTTGGCCAGGACACAGGAAGGTAGGACACTTCTGTTGGCCAGGACACAGGGCGGTGGTGGGCATTTCTGATATCGGGACACAGGATTTCTGTCGGCCTGGACACATGACATTTATGATGACATTGACATAAGGAGGTAAAACATTTCTGTCGAACAAGACAAAGAGGGGTAGGACATTTCTGTTGACCAAGACACAGAGAAGTAGGACATTTCTGTTCACCAAGACATAGAGAGGTAGGACATTTCTGTCGGCCTAGACATAGAGAGGTAGGACATTTCTGTCGGCCAAGACATAGAGAGGTAGGACATTTCTGTCGATGAAGACATAGAGAGGTAGGACATTTCTGTCGACCAAGACATAGAGAGGTAGGAGATTTCTGTCGACCAAGACATAGAGAGGTAGGACATTTCTGTTGGCCAAGACATTGAGAGGTAGGACATTTCTGTTGGCCAAGACATAGACAGGTAGGACATTTCTGTTGGCCAAGACAGACAGGTAGGACATTTCTGTTGTCCTAGACATAGACAGGTAGGACATTACTGTTGGCCAAGACATAGACAGGTAGGACATTTCTGTTGGCCAAGACATAGACAGGTAGGACATTTCTGTCGACCAAGACATAGGAGGTAGGACATTACTGTTGACCAAGACATAGAGAGGTAGGACATTTCGGTTGACCAGGACATGGGAAGGAGAATATTTCTTTTGGCCAGGACATGAGCTAGCAGGACATTTCTGATAA
>CM031602.1:96914109-96926609 GCA_018398815.1 Conus ventricosus | reverse complement strand
CTCTCTCTCTCTCCTCCCCCCTCCTCTCTCTCCTCTCTCTCTCTCCTCTCTCTCTCCTCTCTCTCTCTCTCCTCTCGTTCTCTCTCTCTCTCTCTCGGGGAAAGGCTGGTTGGAAGCGAAGCAATATATTCCGTTTTAAAATCTTCACACTGGTTGCACAGTCTGGGAGTGACAGTGCCCATGATGGCGAAACGACGCCAAACTTTCAGCCTTAAAGGAAGAAGAAGAAAAAAAAGAAGACTTGAATCAGTTTCATCCGTAACGCTGAAAATTCTTGCACGAGCAGATTAACCCCCCCACCCCCCCCGCCCCCCCCCTCCCGCCTCCCTCGCTCGTTATTTTGTTAGAAAAGGTTAAATCTACCTTGCTCTGTGAATCCGCCACACTGATGTCATGACTCAACTCGAGGGACTCGCATGGGAGATGGGACAGTGATTCACAATACGCAAGGAAGCACCAGCGCTGCTTCAACATCCAACATACTGCAACACTAGTCCTTTAAAAAAACAACAACAGCTTTTCCCCCCACGAACCATCAGGGAACGGAACAACTTAGACAACAGTGTTGTTTCCGCAGGGACTGTGGAGGAATTCAAGAACCTCCTCCAACAGCCCCCCAAAGAGAAGTAAACAAACACCTCCCAACCTCCCCTCCCCCCCTCTTCCCTCTCCCTCCTCCTCCTCCTCTCCTCCCCCTTCCCTTTTCCCTTCTTCCACGACTGTTGCAGAGGCTTGGCATCGTGTCAGCACACGCTGAACGTGCGCTGGCTGGCCAGGCCACCAAACATGTAGGGTGTTTTATTTACTTCTTTTTTTTTCCCGTGCTCTCCCAAGTGCGTCCGTCGATGTTATGCCACAGCGTGGCCCTATCGACTATACACCGAGAACAAGACCAAGATCAAGACTCACGTCCAGTGCTATACGGAGCTGTATGAATTAACAACAAAACAGTACAGGTCAGCGACAGCTAAGGCTGTGCCGGTCGGAAACGACACCTCGGGCAACGCTACTCCCGATTGCTTTGGCCTGCAGGGTCTTGAGTGGCAGACACCCCTTCACTTTCCTGTATGTTTGTTTTGACACGTGCTCAAAGTCAGAGAAGTGCCGCACCACGCACACACTTTGACAGCGCACAGAGGCGGCAAGGCTTCAGCTGACGGTGCGGGGTGGCTCAGCGGACGAGCCTTCCTCTGTGCATGTCAAATGTGGCGTGTTCCAGTCCCGCGGGCGTTAGGTATAACTGTGTATGTCTTTTATGTTTGTTTGTTTTTTCGCTTGCCTGTCTGAACGTGTTGTCGTTCTGGCGTTCCTTGTGTCGTGCTACATAGGCCCGACTCCCGTTACTCCTGATACAGGTATACCTGTCCATCATATCCTCCCGTTACTCTTGATACGGCACACCTGTCCGTCATACCACCCCAGGTAAGTGACAACGATAAATCGGAATGTAACTAACACACCTGTCCGTCATACCACCCCAGGTAAGTGACAACGATAAACCTGACTGTAACTAACACACCTGTCCGTCATACCACCCCAGGTAAGTGACAACGATAAACCTGACTGTAACTAACACACCTGTCCGTCATACCACCCCAGGTAAGTGACAACGATAAACCGGAATGTAACTAACACACCTGTCCGTCATACCACCCCAGGTAAGTGACAACGATAAACCGAATGTAACTAACACACCTGTCCGTCATACCACCCCAGGTAAGTGACAACGATAAACCGGAATGTAACTAACACACCTGTCCGTCATACCACCCCAGGTAAGTGACAACGATAAACCGGAATGTAACTAACACACCTGTCCGTCATACCACCCCAGGTAAGTGACAACGATAAACCGGAATGTAACTAACACACCTGTCCGTCATACCACCCCAGGTAAGTGACAACGATAAACCGGAATGTAACTAACACACCTGTCCGTCATACCACCCCAGGTAAGTGACAACGATAAACCGGAATGTAACTAACACACCTGTCCGTCATACCACCCCAGGTAAGTGACAACGATAAACCGGAATGTAACTAACACACCTGTCCGTCATACCACCCCAGGTAAGTGACAACGATAAACCGGAATGTAACTAACACACCTGTCCGTCATACCACCCCAGGTAAGTGACAACGATAAACCGGAATGTAACTAACACACCTGTCCGTCATACCACCCCAGGTAAGTGACAACGATAAACCGGAATGTAACTAACACACCTGTCCGTCATACCACCCCAGGTAAGTGACAACGATAAACCGGAATGTAACTAACACACCTGTCCGTCATACCACCCCAGGTAAGTGACAACGATAAACCGGAATGTAACTAACACACCTGTCCGTCATACCACCCCAGGTAAGTGACAACGATAAACCGGAATGTAACTAACACACCTGTCCGTCATACCACCCCAGGTAAGTGACAACGATAAACCGAATGTAACTAACACACCTGTCCGTCATACCACCCCAGGTAAGTGACAACGATAAACCGGAATGTAACTAACACACCTGTCCGTCATACCACCCCAGGTAAGTGACAACGATAAACCGGAATGTAACTAACACACCTGTCCGTCATACCACCCCAGGTAAGTGACAACGATAAACCGGAATGTAACTAACACACCTGTCCGTCATACCACCCCAGGTAAGTGACAACGATAAACCGGAATGTAACTAAACACACCTGTCCGTCATACCACCCCAGGTAAGTGACAACGATAAACCGGAATGTAACTAACACACCTGTCCGTCATACCACCCCAGGTAAGTGACAACGATAAACCGGAATGTAACTAACACACCTGTCCGTCATACCACCCCAGGTAAGTGACAACGATAAACCGGAATGTAACTAACACACCTGTCCGTCATACCACCCCAGGTAAGTGACAACGATAAACCGGAATGTAACTAACACACCTGTCCGTCATACCACCCTAGGTAAGTGACAACGATAAACCGGAATGTAACTAACACACCTGTCCGTCATACCACCCCAGTAAGTGACAACGATAAACCGGAATGTAACTAACACACCTGTCCGTCATACCACCCCAGGTAAGTGACAACGATAAACCGGAACGTAACTAACAAGCGACAACAGCGGGAATGAAACGTGAAAGATCGAAGGACTAAAGATGAGTTGAATTTTCCATCTGAACCCGCGACGACCAGAAGGAAAACTATCTCCCATTCCCCCAAGTTAAAACGTTTGCTGGTTGGTGCGTGCATGTGTGCTCATGCAACTTGTGTGGTCTCCGTTACCTTAAATGTCTACCACAGGCTCTGGGTGATCACAAACACAGATACACTGCAAGCCAGACTGGAAGGTCGTACCTAGCGGAAACAAGATTAAACTTGAAAGCAAAAAGCAAATTGCTTTTTTTCCATCAACGTTCTGGCTTGTGAACTTTCTTCCATCGGGGAAAGTGAACTGCTGATGAGATAAAACCAACTCACGGTGGAACACGATTTCGTCACACAAGAATGAGATCATTTCACATGGAATACCAGCGAAGCCTGACCGACCGGTGCATGCGAAAATATATCCTGGGGGGGGGGGGGGGGGGGGGGGGGGGGGGGGGGGGGGGGAGGGAGAAGGCGGAAGAGTGTGTGAAAACAAGAACAGAAACTGAAAAGACCCTACAACATAAAAGAAAAAAAAAAAGGGGGGGGGGGGGGCGCGGTAGTTGTGGTTGTACGGGTGAAACGAGTTGTTCCTCCGTACAATACACCGCCTTCCCCCGATTCATCTCGATGGCTGGATGACACTCGACACAAACTCCACCGCTGTGGTCGACCACAGCTTCTCCGAGTCAACATCTCGCACACAGATTGGCGCTTCCCCTTTTGTCCACGCTTTCCTGTTGCGCGTCCCCCCCCCCCCCCCCCCCCCCCCCAAAAAAAAAAAAAAGGCGTTTGACAGTCGCGCTCCTTCACGCGCCCCCCAGCAATTCGGCCCCAGTCGTTCCTGACAAGCCACACCAAGCTCCGAATTCACGTGCCTAATGACTTCCATTCAGACCTGGGCGAGTCGTGTTCTCGAAGAGGGAGAAAGGTTTGGGGGGCCCATTGACGGCGGCCTGTATGGAGAGAGACTGTGGCAAGTTGATGGAAGCCAGGCCGGCACAAAGACCAGCCGCTGTCAAGCTGGTGGTGGAAAAATAACCAGGAACGTTCGTCAACTCAACATTGACAGAACTCACCTCTCCACACACGGCTCCACGGGAATCTTTTGCTGGATTGTAAAGGGGGGGGGGGGGGGGGGCATGCTTTCAAAGAGACGCCAACGATATATAAATACTGGCTGATTCGAATCAGATGTAATAATACTCTGAATACATTTACTTTGGTATAGATGTCGCCAAACGATTTTGAATTAGAGGCATGAAAGTTGGTGACAGGTCCTGAGACATTTCACCCGTCAGATCTCCAGCCCAGCCAGCCAATCCACGTCCTAGCAGCCCTACACTGAGATGCGCGCGGTGAGGCCCCGGACAACCATCTCTGAGCTACCATCTGCTTGATGTCGCTCCACCGACCACAGCGATACACACGTCTTCAACAGATCCCGTTATTTCAGATGCACTTTGTTCATCACCGGTGGCCATAATTATGCTGGGCACGTTCAAAGCTTTTCCTTTTTTTTCATCTTAAAAGTCTATGACGCTGTGGCAGAGATTAAACAGAGCCTCGGACTGTCGGCGCGCTCGCGATATTTTGGCGTGAAATTTTCAAACGGCGCGTCACATTGTGCGCCAGGCTGTGGCGACAATGGCAAGATGGGAATCGTCTTTCTGTCTCTCTCATTCGATCTTGTGGCGAATCAAAAGGGAGAAAAAAATGGTGCCTATCCAGGCACTGACAGCTTATTCTGAGATGTTTATGATCGGCTGTCGGTCGATGTGGAATCAAAGCAAGCGATAAGAGTTACCCTTGGACTCTAGGAACAACGGTGTGGCGTCCCTGTGTTTTATCGCCAGTATCAGCCCCACACATTTCTACTGCGCAATCGGCAGTTAGAAAAGTGCCACCAAACTGGAACACACACTCACACAGACTCACACACACAGACTCACACACACACACACGCGCGCGCACACACAACACACACACACACACACACACACACACACACACACACACACACACACACACACACACACACACGGCGATAGTCTATGAACACAGTGGTCACATTTTGAAACAGCAATCAGAAGAAAAGTATTATGCTTACTGTTTTGAGACTAGCTCAGACTGCCCACGACCTCCGATGTACTGATTTGGACAATCCGTCTCATGCTTTCTGCTTTCGTCCCTCAGTTTAGGCTGCCAGGGGACATGTGTGCCATGGTGATCACACACACAAAAAAAATAAAAATAAGAATCGGAGGGTCTGTGGTTACCTGGTGTTCAAGGTACTTCTCCATCAGCACTTCCTCGCATCTGGTCAGCGGCTCTGTCTGGGTCTAAACCCCGGTTGGTTCTACTGTCAAGAGTTCGTTTTGTCTTTCTGCCCTGGGTCCGTCCCGAAGGACCCCTCTGATACCCTGACTGGGCTGGCTGACTACACCCACCCGTCCGGTAGTTCAGACAGAACCGCTGGGCTCCTTTCTAGGGCAGCGATGGGACACACAGCCACGCTTGTGAACAAGACCGACGACAGAGGACGGTGACCCGTCAGAACTAAGCGGATGAGATGAATCTCCATCTTTCCACGAAAAAAAAAAAATCTACCTCTCGGATATCAGACTAGTAAAAAAAAAACCCACCCATAAGCATTCTTTTCGAACGGTCCAAGATCGCAAAGTGATGCTTGTGTAGTTGCAAAGTAGGACGACTGCAGGCGGAAATCTAAACAAATCTTTAATAAATGTTAGCGAACCGCCCAGAGAAACGTGGACAAACGAGTCACAAGACAAAACACGACGCGTTTCGACCTCTTAGGTCTTCTTCAGGCAAGATACAAACGAACAGGACAACGAAAATGAACGAGTATTCGCTTAGCTTTGATCACTTCAGCGTAAGGTAGGCGTTGGTTGAGAACGAGCTCTCAATGCGGAAAGTGTGTTCGCCATTGAAGTTCAGGACAATTACCACGGAATTTCCAGACAATGACTTTTCACTATGCGCTTTGACTTGAACGTGGACTTCAGTGGAAATAACTACCGCATGGCTGGATCCGATTTTTAAAAAAAAGAAAAAAAAAAAAGAAAAAAAAAAGAACTCGGAGGTGGTCTGCTCCTGGGAGTGACCCCGCGCCTTACTGCTCAGATTGACATGTTCGTTTACACACGCACGCACGCACGGACGCACGCACGCACGGACGCACGCACGCACGCACGGACGCACGCACAATCACACACACACACACAATCACACACACACACACACACACACACACACACACCGTTGCTTCTATCTGTCAGTCACAGGTCTTGTGCTCTGCATTTGACACGCCCTTTCTTCCACACCGGATGAAGGACGATCAACGCCATTCCAGTTTCAGCGACCGCTCGCGACTGTTTGCACGCACGCACACACGCAGACACAGACAGACACATACACGTGCAAGCATGCGCGCGTGCAAGCATACACACACACACACACACACACACACACACACACACACACACACACACACAACCAAACGCGCGCGCGCGCGTACATATACCCTTTCTTTCAAAATGTTTGTGTATATGAGTAAGACACTGAGTGTGCTGTGCCTTCGTGTTTGAAGTGATTTTAAAAGATAAAAAAAAAACTTATCAACCAGGAAACATTCCATTATGTTCCTACAGAAACAGCAAATTACAACCACCTAACAACCTAAACGTATTGTGAAGACACATCTGACATTATACTAACCATTTTTCCCCCAACTTTATACACTACAAAACTGAAAAGAATATCCTCACTTCTAGACGTCACGTACAAGCCCGATTTCAAACCACGAAAGTCGTAGTCCTATTTAGGCTTTGACTTGCGTTTATCTATGAGAATGATCCTGTACTAAACAAAAATAACAAGACCATAAAAAAATAACACGAGAAAGGATCGTCATCTTCTATCGGCAACTGACACAATCGACGTGTCAAGTCTCAACGACTCACTCAGCCCCTCTGAAGACCGTATCTGAAGGCTCAACACTATCTGGCAGGAGGAATTCGTGCGGTATAGCGGGGGTTCTATGTCGAAAAATCATGCACTTCATGCAACAAGAACCAAATTTGGCAGAGATGGCCAGTTTTATGTCCTGAACAAAACCTGATTTAGAGCCACCATGAAAAATTTGTATAAACATGTTTTTTGGTCATTTTTCAAAATGGCCGACACAAAAATTGGAATATATTTTGCATAATTGTTCATTTAATGCTACAAACACCAAATGTGGCTGAGAAAGACAATTTCATGCCTTGAACATAATCAGATACAGGTCTGTTTTTTAAAAAAAGAAGAAAATTTGTGTATTTGAGCAGTTTCCAAGATGGCCGCCAGCAAAAAGAGGAGTCGTATGCCGTACAGTCATTCACTTTCACCCATAACACCAAATAAGTAAAAAAAAAAATTAAATAAATAAAATCAATAATAATAAATAAATGAAATGAAACAAAATAAGTACATAAAGAATATAAAAGATATAAACAAATAAATGAACAATTTTAATGGATGGTGATGATAGTAGTTATGTGTGGGTAGTCGTGTGTGGGGGTGTGGGTAATGATAGTAATGACTGGAAGAGAATGGAAATGATCAATGGGTGGTAAGATATCGTTAGGAGGGGGGAAACGGGGGGGGGGGGGGGGGGGGACAGAATATGGAGGGGGGTGGAAGAGGGTAACGGGGAAGGGGGAGAGAGAGAGAGAGAGAGAGAAATAATTCATAAGATCTCTCCTCCCACACAAGCGTATGCGTGGGGTGGGGGTGAGAAATTCATGCAAACATTGTTGTTGGGGAAAAAAAGGGGGTGGGGGTGGGGGGAGAGGGGAGAATGTTATGGGTGAATTATGGTCAAAAGAGACTAATTGTGGGGATTTTTCACACACATACACACCCATACTCACACACATACACACACACACACACACACACACACACACACACACACACACACATAATATATATATATATATATATATATATATATTTATATATATATAATTATATAAATAATGCCAGCAAATTTTCTGATCAACGTATGTTTTGCATATACGATATATCATTGTCCAACGTGTTATCATTAGAAAATAATTTTAGCTTACATTAGTTTTGCTTGATAATATTCACTGCGGGCACCTCGCGCTAGAAAATCGTCTGCAATTTTGGCTCATCGTTTTTTTATTTATTTTTCAAAATAAAAAAACGATTTTGAAGTGGCTTCAAATCTTAAATCAATTATAACATTGTAAAGAACAATATACCAAAGTATTGTGCTTGTTGCACGAAGTGCACATTTCCGCTTAATTCTACAACATAGACCCCCGCTAGTAGGTTTCCTACTTCGGGTATTTGAAGCCTCTCGTCGTGACTGTTTTGCGCCATTCCTGCGGAATCGGACGTTATGTATTGTTATAGTACGCGGCTGAACCGATCTGATCAAGTCATGTATGATCGGTTCAAAGAAAGCGGGCATGGCCTTCAAAAAATCAGTCTGTGGCGAGAGCTTCTTCTTCCCTCTGACAAACCCTGTAAATCAGGTGTTTGTGTGCTTAACTGGGGGGAAAAAAGTTCTCAACACAACAAATATTATAAGAGATATTTAAAATTTGGTGTGTGGGTTTACGGTAGGTTGTATACCATATCACTTTCCCCCAAATCAGCTCTGCTTCGTAGTTTCGGATACGACGTGCCACAAAACCAGCTCAAATCGTGAAAGATGCAATCCGCGTATGCCGATAGCGGAAGGAAGGCGTTGCTAAGACCATGTCTACATGATTATGCGGACATTGCCATGCGATGATAAGCATTGTCTGAAATGCCAGAGTCAGTGCGCTGTGACTACGACAAACAGAGAGAAGAGAGAGAGAGAGAGAGAGAGAGAGAGAGAGAGAGAGAGAGAGAGAGAGAGGAGAGAGAGAGAGAGAGGCAGACAGACAACCAGACAGATACAGTGACAGACAGACAGACGAAAAGACAGAGACAGAAAGAGAAAGAGACAGAAAGAGACAGGAGAGAGGAGAGAGAGAGAGAGAGAGAGAGAGAGAGAGAGAGAGAGAGAATGAGAGACAGAGAGAGACAGACACACAGAGAGAAAATGAGAGAGAAAGAGAGAGAGAAAGAGAGGGAGAGACGACTGACAGACAGATATACAGACACACACACCGACAGCAAGACGCAACGCGGAGTGTCGGCAAAGGCTTGATCACTACACTTCTCTCCAATCACGACGTTTTCGTGACGGCGCACGCTCAAAACTCGCATCCTTGGAAACACTGCCGATCTGAGACCGAGATCCCGACGTGACATCCTATACTTCAGGGAAGACCACACATTGACTCACTAACGTGACATCCAATACTTCAGGGAAGACCCGACACTGACCCACTGACGTCACGTCACGTCCAATACCTCAGGGAAGACCCGACACTGACCCACTGACGTCACGTCCAATACCTCAGAGAAGACAAGACACTGACCCACTGACGTCACGTCCAATACCTCAGGGAAGACCCCACACTGACCCACTGACGTCAAGTCCAATACCTCAGGGAAAATCCGACACTGACCCACTGACATCAAGTCCAATACCTCAGGGAAGATCCGACACTGACCCACTGACGTGACGTCCAATACCTCAGGGAAGACCCCACACTGACCCACTGACGTGACGTCACGTCCAATACCTCAGGGAAGACCCGACACTGATCCACTGATGTGACGTCCAATACCTCAGGGAAGACCCGACACTGACCCACTGACGTGACGTCCAATACCTCAGGGAAGACCCCACACTGACCCACTGACGTGACGTCCAATACCTCAGGGAAGACCCACACTGACCCACTGAAGTGATGTCCAATACCTCTGGGAAGACCCGACACTGACCCACTGACGTGGCATCCAATACCTCAGGGAAGACCCCACACTGACCCACTGACGTGACGTCCAATACCTCAGGGAAGACCCACACTGACCACTGACGTCACGTCCAATACCTCAGGGAAGACCCCACACTGACCCACTGACGTGACGTCCAATACCTCAGGGAAGACCCCACACTGACCCACTGACGTCACGTCCAATACGTCAGGGAAGACCCCACACTGACCCACTGACGTCACGTCCAATAGCTCAGGGAAGACCCCACACTGACCCACTGACGTCACGTCCAATACGTCAGGGAAGACCCCACACTGACCCACTGACGTCACGTCCAATACGTCAGTGAAGACCCGACACTGACCCACTGACGTGACGTGACGTCCAAGACCTCAGGGAAAACCGACACTGACCCACTTCCAGACCACGGGCACGGACGATTGCCATTAGCGGAGCACGAAGAGAGAGACAGGACCGATCTGGTGCCAAACACGGGCAGCTGAGCCTGATAATCTTCAGACGGCATCGGCACAAGCTTGACATATAGTACGACACAGAAAATGGAAATGTCACCCCATATTAAAAAAAATAATAATAAAAAGATTCCTTCAGATCATGAAGAAAAGCGACTTCGGCATTCGCAGCGTTCATTTGAAAAAAACGATAATAATCTCTGGGATTTACATGACTATCCCGTACGCGGAAATGAGATCCGATTTGGGTTATAATAGGAAAATCGGAGAGTCATCGTAGTTTTTTTTAAAAAAATCACCAAAAAAAAAGCTATTGAGAAGAACGCGAACGCGCTGTGCCGCTCTTCAGTGATAAAGCGGGGCCGGGTAAGGGAGCCCGAACTAATAACAAGAGAAATGCCCTGCTGTGGTAAGAGCGTCCTTCAATGCGGTGCAGGGATATATATATAAAAAGAGGTCTGACAGATCTGTCTTAGTATCTATCCGTTAGTGTAGGCTATGAAGTGTGCAACAATGGACTGAATATTTCGTCAAGTGTGCACAGAAATCGACTTACACGCATGCACGCAAAAACACACACACCCACCCCTCTCTCTCTCTCTCTACACACACACACACACCCTCTCTCTCCACACACATACACACACACACACGCACACACACACACACACACACACACACTCACACACCTCTCTCTCTCTCTCTCTACACACACACACACACACACACACACACACACACACACACACACACACACACACACACACCACATCTTTCTGTATGATTGGAATTCTCTGGTCATCATTACCGTCACCATCTTCCAACATTCGCACACATCTGTGTACATTATCTTCTCGATGTTCAGAATAATCAGATCAGCATTACTCATCCGGCAACCGTCAAACATCTGACCACAGGATGCCGGCGATTGTACACATCTGTCATCATTATCTCTTCCATCCAACGGATCCCAACAGTCATACACATGTATCCAGAGGATCCCGGTAGTTGTACACATCTATCCACATGATCTCACCAGTCACACACATCTTTCGATAGGATCTCAACAGTCATACACATCCATTCAAAGGATCCCGACCGTCATACACATCTATTCACAGGATCCCGACAGATATACACATCTATCCATAGGATCCCGACAGTTATACACTTCTATCCACAGGATCCCGACAGTCATACACTTCCATCCACAAGATCCCGACAGTTATACACTTCTATTCACAGGATCCCGACAGTCATACACTTATATCCACAGGATCCCGACAGTCATACACTTATATCCACTGGATCGCGACAGGCATACACTGTATACACAGAATCATCATACACTTCTATCCACAGGATCCCGATAGTCATACACTTCTACCCACCAGATCCCGACTGTCATACACTTCTTGCATATGAGTTACAGACTTATATCCAAAGGATCCCGACAGTCATACACTTCTATCTACAGGATCCCGACAGTCATATTTCTATATACAAAATCCGACAGTCGCACACTTCTATATC
The DNA here is from genome assembly GCA_018398815.1 of Conus ventricosus. Taxonomy (NCBI): domain Eukaryota; kingdom Metazoa; phylum Mollusca; class Gastropoda; order Neogastropoda; family Conidae; genus Conus; species Conus ventricosus. The sequence continues at coordinate 96,914,550 of CM031602.1, read as the reverse complement.
CAGGATCCCGATAATCATACACATCTTTCCATAGAATCCCGACAGTCATACACATCTATTCGCAGGATTTTCTTAACTGAAATCGTGACCACACACACCGCGCGCGCGCGCGCACGCACACACAACACACACAAACACACACACATGCACGCACGCGCGTGCGCACACACCCACATGCTTATATACATAGATACATACATACACACAGTATACATACATACATACTACATACCCTTCTACCTACCTACTAGAGAGAGACAGGGAGGGAGACGCAGGCAGAGACAGACAGACAGACAGACAGAGACTGACAAGCATACAGACAGGTAGACAGACACAGAGAGAGCGTCGCGCGCATGCATATATGTGTGTTGCAATTATTTTAACCAACAACAAATACCCCCCCCCCCCCCCCCCCCCCAAACCCCCCCCCAAAAAAAAAAA
>CM031602.1:96899109-96904109 GCA_018398815.1 Conus ventricosus | reverse complement strand
AGATCCTGGATGACGTACAGGGGGGTTCTGCCATGGAGATGAAAACCACCCCACACCATTACCGAACCACCTCCATAACGGTCGACCTCACGAATGGTGGCGGCAGTGAATCGTTCTCCTTGTCTGCGCCAGACTCGTCTCCTGCCATCATTGAATGAGACAGTGAAACGTGACTCATCGGTAAAGAGGATCCTCGACCACTGCTGCTGTTCCAATGCTGATGGAGGCGGCACCACGCCAGGCGGGCCTGTCGGTGACCTGAGTCAGTGGAATTCGGATGGCTGGCCGACGAGACTGGAGGTCAAATTCATGAAGGCGGTTGCGGACAGTGGAAACGCTGACATTGACATTTGCTGCTTGCATGAGGCGACGTCTCAGCATGGGTGTTGTGACTGTTCTGTCCCGTAAAGTTGACAGGTAGAGAAATCGGTCATCCCGTCGACTGGTGCAAAGAGGACGTCCAGTGCGCGCCCGTTCTTCCGTCCTGCCTGTTGTCGCATAACGTTCATTGAGTCTGTGAATGACTGAGGCCGACACCTGAAGACGTCTGCCCACCTCTCGTAAAGACACACCCTCTGCTAGCCACGCCAGAGCGCGCCCGCAGTCCACTGCACTCAGTCGTCTTCTTGGAGGCATGTCTGGTTGTGTCGTTTTTAATGCCCTTTCTGATACCCATTTTGGTGCAGTTTGTGCGGATCAGTGTTCACAGTTGTCAGTGCTTGCACGTGCAACCTGCCGAATCGCTGCACATGCCCGGTCTGGTCAGCAGGGGCTTGTTCCACGGTCAGTGCAATTTCCTCATTTGCACGAATGTCCCGCCGCTGGCGAGGCATTGAGTGGCAGAGGTGGTGAGTACAGGAATCATACCGGTGTGTCGAGCAATGTTTCAAGTACCGTTCTGCTGCATTTTTTTCCAAAATGGGCGGCCTGGCCTTTTTTACTCATTTCATTTAAGAAGATACAAAAAACGTAGGGCGTTCCTTAACTTGTTGCGGGGAGTATATAAGTTCCATCAGTCTTTTCTCGCTACGTGACTGGGACAGTCGGGAAGACACAGGCAATCTCAGTCAATGGGGGGAACTGTTTGTTTTTCCCATCAGGCTTTGAGCTGCGGAAAGGAAACACTGGTCCTAGGCTCTAAGAACCAAAGGATCGTGATGTGTCTCAACTCCACCGAGGGCCATGACAACCAACGTAATCCACCCGGGAACAACTGTCTCTCCTCTGCGCCACAAACCACCCAGGCATTTTAATCTGAAGGAACCGAATTCGGGCCAAGAGGGAGGGCGTGTGTGACAGGTGCACGGGGTCGAAGAGAGAGAGAGAGAGAGAGAGAGAGAGAGAGAGAGAGAGAGAGAGAGAGAGAGAGAGAGACACAGATAGAGAGGGTGAGAGAGACAGATAGAGAGAGAGAGAGAGAGAGAGAGAGAGAAGGCCCGAGGAAGCTGATATCAGTGTTCGCCGTTGATCTCAGTCCGGTGTCAGGGCAGCGTTGTCTCTGTGGTGATAAACGTCCCCACGCTCAATCCCGCAACAACAACAACCTCAACCCCTCCGGATTTATGCTCTGACAAACGGCTATTTTAAAGTCGGAGAGATAACAATTTTCAAGGTGTGGAGCTACGCGTACGTTTAAATGTTTAAGCGTACCCCTTACACACATACGAGCGCGCGCTTGCACAACTCAAACGCACACGTGCGCGCACGCATGCCAATATGCACGTACATTCAACGTGGATATACGTACGTACATTCTGATACGCACGTTTACATGCTCGCATCAATACCAGAACCATTCCTCTGTCCTCTGGTGTAATATCACATTTAGTGAACAATCGTTTCACACACACACACACACACACACACACACACACAACCATACACGCACGCGCGCGCACACGCAAGCGTTATCGCGTACACAAATATACGCACATACGCACGCACATACATGCACAAGCGTGCGCGCACACACACACACACACACACACACACACACACACACACACACACACACACACACACACGCACAATAGCACACATACACACGAGCGCACGTTCAATAGCACACACACACACACACACACACACACACACTCGCGAAAGATCCGGTCAAAGCAGTTGCCGACTCCCAGATCAAGATAGCTCCCCACGTCTGCTTTTCAGATGTGATGGACACTTGCAACGCCAGACAACTCCCTCCCCCGTCACCGCCGCCCGCCCCTTTCCCTCCTCAACACCTCCCTCAATGTAGGTCATCCACCCCCCCCCCCCCCACCCCCCCCCCCCCCCCCCCCCCCCCCCCCCCCCCCCCCCCCCCCCCCCCCCCCCCCCCCCCCCCCCCCCCCCCCCCCCCCCTACAACACACGCCATAAAATCTCTCCAGCCTGTTACCTTTGCCGTGCGGTCGAGAAGACAATGACTGGAGAGATTATGGTCGGAGGAACAAGACATGGGAATCATAAAGTTGTGCAGGCGGACGGCCCGCCCCGCGACAGCGGTAGGAATGCTGTAAAGGGGGATTACTCCCGGGGAGATGAAAGAAGGAACGTCACAGCCTGCACAGGTCTGACCGAGAGTGAACCAACGCTGTGAGAGGTGTCGACGAGCCGTGATCTGAACGTTATTTGCTGCTCTTGGTTCGTGTCATAGTTCACCACTTTACTGCACGGAGCGTCTCTCTCTTTCTCTCTCTCTCTCTCTACAAAACGATAACACCGAAACCATAAGAGATATTGCAATGTACATCTTCTATGCCTTAAAACCCAGAGAAACCCGTATGTAATAGTAATACTAAAAGGAAGAACAGAAACTCTAATCAGAAAACAAATTATGTTACAATCAACGTTTCAATCAAACGTTTTTTGTCATGTTGAAATGTATGTTGCGTACTCCTGTGGACGGGCCGAGGGCCTCACAATAAATGGCGCGGCGTGAAAGCGCGCGTCAAGAGTCAAGAGTCAAGAGTCTCTCTCTCTCTCTCTCCTCTCTCTCTCTCTCTCTCTCTCCACACACACACACACACACAACACACACACACACACACACACACACACACACACACTTTAGCCAGGCAGACACGCAGACAGAAAAAAAAAGATGGCATATCACATGTGAATCACTCACTCGCGCCGGTCCCCTCCATTAATTAAGCAAATTATTGCCGTCAGCAGGGGCCATAGCAGGTGGTAACTCTGCGACTGCCGGGGGATCCAAACAAACAACGTGGAACACCACCGAGGAGATTCGGGAGCAGGGAGCGCAGTGTCACCTCAAGTGTGCAGTAAAATAGCGAGGTGACATCGATGGCTCCCTGCGGATTGCTGGCGCTGAGGCTGTGCTGCATGTTGAGCCTGGCTGTGGCTGTGTCCATATTATGGGGTGGCCGGAACGAACGGCATGGAAGCGGTGCCACTTGACAGCCAGGAAGGGGTGTGGGAGACAGGAGGAAACCAGACGGATGACAGAGTGTGCACAGGAAGGACATGCAAGGTAAGGTCAGGTAATGTTGCTTATAGCCCAGCCGATCGCAAAGGGCCATATCAGGGCTGTCACCACGTTAAAGTCAACTCACAAGTCATTAAAAAAAACCCTCATTCACACAACCCTTAAAAACACACCTTGTAAACACACACCAGAAACGTTTGTCAAAAACCTCTTTCCTCCGAAAAATGTAAATCACATGAAAAATGTAAATCTTTCAGAAATTCAAAGATCAATTCACAGGTACAGGTGGGATATCTCAGAACAAGGTTTTCATGGAGTCTGCTGTAAAGTGTTTATGTTCCACATCATAAAAGTCCTAACACTCTAAAAGAACATGTTTCACAGTGAGTGAGACACGACATGGAATGCACCACGGAGATTCTTCACCTTTTCAAAAATAAAAATGGGTGCAAAAGGAGTGGTTTGTACGCAGAAAGCCCCACACTGTTTCTTCTTTACGGCCGCCTAAAGAAAAGGACATGCAGAAAGAAGACAGACGGACAGACACACACATACAGACGGATAGACAGACAGGCAGACAGACAGACAGTTCTAAACTTGCACTTCTGGAAATCAGCCAACGCTGTTCCAGCGGCTAGTGATCCCCTGCGTCAGCCTGCAGGACCCTTACCGCAGTGGATCCGGTGTCAGGGGTGATTACTCCTGCTGCCTCTCCATTACAGCGGAATGTTAACGGACCCTGACGACGGTGTGTACACCACCTCCACTCATTGGGCTCACTGAGCTCGTCTGATCTGTTCCGTCGGCCCCTCCCCTCTCCCTCACTCCCAGGGCCTCAACCTTCCTACTTGTGAATGTACCTGCTTTTGGCCTGACAGTGAAATATGCTGCGTGCAGAGAGAGAGAGAGAGAGAGAGAGAGGAGAGAGAGAGAGAGAGAGAGAGAGAGAGAGAGAGAGAGACAGACAGACAGACAGACAGACAGACAGAGAATACGATGAGAAATACGAATGTTTAATCAGTTGTGGGCCATTGTTCCTTATTGAGGGATGTACAGGTCAGAAAACATACAGAAAGAAAAAGTTGTACCGGTAGTAACACTCCTTTCCCAAGGAAACCTTACCACGTGTCAAATTAACAGAGACCTTCAGAACAACATATCGACACTCCAGGACGTTACAACAAAACCTAACAAAATTGTGAACTGAGACAAAAACTCTCTAAGGCTGAGAAAGAATTTTTTTTTTAATTCCTCTATGACATGAGCAAACAGGAGTAGAAACTAAACCAGCGACAGTTTTTTTTTGTAATGTTAAAATAAAGTATTTTAAGACAGCGAAACTGCAAACGAATTTTTATATTCTTTAGCGAAATGACGCAGCACAGCCGCTATTTTTACTCGTTTAGATAAAAGCGGGCGAAAACGCCTTCCAGAACAGCCAAATGTTAATTCAACCACTGCGCATTCCAAACAACGTTCATGCTCATATCAATACATTGGAGATATGTCAATGTGCCTGTGTGAATTAGTGGATACGGCGTCGGACCATTGCGCTT
>CM031602.1:96859109-96896609 GCA_018398815.1 Conus ventricosus | reverse complement strand
CATTATCATTGCTTTTTTCATTCTTCGCTCACAAGATGTGAAGAGGTACCTAAAATCATAACAGTACGGCTGAGCGTTCATGTTCTCTGTCATAAACCATGTCAATATAGTCTCTGTTTTCTCATTGAGTTTTTTCCTCATCTATTCCGAACATTACATCTGTATTGTGGTGCATGCATCTGATCTTCATGTGGTTTATAGCTAGAATTTTCTAAAGGACGTCGGTCATAGTTATATAAAATAAAAAAAAGAATTCATTTTCTTCCGCTATCGCGGTCACGCATGAGCCATGTTTCAACACTCATTTAAAAGGGCAATCAGTCCATCCCTATTCAGCTGTTGGATGTCCGTGAATCTTGAATAGAATAATTAAGAAGGCGCGGTGTAAACACACTGAGTATAGACATTCGCTAGAACGTGCACACACACACACACACACACACACACACACATTTAGTCTCAAATATCTGTGGCTGCAGGGGAAATTGCACGCTGTCGAACAAAGGGCAGAAAATTACCCGTTACGTAGTGCCTCCGTTTCCTGGCCAAAGACCCTGATATACCACACCCGACAACAGACCCCCTTATCCCCGCCCCCACGCCCCTCCCACTACCGCCACGCTATCTCTCGCTTCAGCTCTCAATTCCAATCTCGCATCAAACCCTGGAATATCCCTGTATTCCCGTCGAACGAAGAGTACTCGAGAGGCTCTCTCGTCTATGTTTTCAGTCGCTTAATAACCATGCGTGGTGGCGCCTCTTTAACTACATTTCTCAATCTGCGCACGCCGGCTTCGTCACCATTCGTTTGCCGACACCTGCGTGTACAGTCTGGCTTCTGTCGGGACAACATCCTATGGCCAGCGTTGTTCTTGAGATCAGGCTCCCTTCTTTTAGTATAGTATACTATGGCTAATATTCTTTTCCCTATCAGAATCCCTTCGTTTACAACAAAGTGCTATGGGTAACATTTTTTGTTTGTTTGTAAATTTATATTTTTTATAACGATGCTTCCATTTGAGACAAAATATTATAGGCAACGTCCTTTTTCTTCTCTCGATGCCTTCTTTACTGACAAAATATGGCCAATGTTTTTTTTTTCTAATCAGGATCCCTTCTTTTGAAACAGAACACCATGGCTGACGTTCTTTTTCTTATCAGGATGCCTTCTAGGACAAGTATTATGGCCAACATTCTTTTTCCCATTTGACTCCCTTCTTTTAAGACAAAATCCTATGGCCGACGTTTTCTGTGTTATGAGGATCCCTTCTTTCAGGGCAAAATATTATAGCCAACGTTCCTTTTTCTATCATACTCCCTTCTTTTAGGACAAAATCATACGGTCAACGTTCTTTCTCTAATCGGGATCTCTTCTTACAACAAAATACTCGACCAATGTTATCTTTCCTGTCAGGCTTTCATCTTTCAGGAGACAGTGTTACGGCCTTTGTTCTTTTTTCTCATCAGGATTCCTTCTTTTAGGACAAAAAATCTATAGCCAACGCTCTACCATTGCGATAAGTAACAATGGTATGATCCACTTTCTTCCCATTGTCAGGATCACTTCTGTCTGTAGAAAACACTGGGGACAACGTTCTGTCTTCTCTCAGACTCCCTTCCCACAGCGCACAGTCCTTTCGCGTACGTTCATTCTCCTTCCAGAATTCTTCTTTTTAGGACAAAATACTATGGCCAAGTCCCGTTTTCGTATTCGGATCCCTTCTTTTGGGGGCACGATTCTATGGCCTAGCTCCCTCTTCTATCAGACTGTCTTCCTTCAGACAATACTATAGGCTACATTCAACTTTTCGCATGTTCCCTTCTTTTAGGACAAAATTATGCGGGCAACGTTCTTTCCCGTGTTATACCCCCTTCTCTGGACAAAATCCCACCGTCAACATTCTCTCCCCTAACAGGCTCCTTCTTTCGCGAAAACATCCTACGGCCAATGTTCCTACTCCTATCGGGATCTCTTCTAATCAAACTAGCTTTGTTGCATTCTTCGTAAAAACGAACACGACCGCCAACTTTAAAACTGTCCCCAAATCATTCTTCTTCCAAGGGACCTCGACCATTTTAGTCAGTCGCAGCTTTTGCATGGTGTGTGTGTGTGTGTGTGTGTGTGTGTGTGTGTGTGTGTGTGTGTGTGTGTGTGTGTGTGTGTGTGTCCACGCGCGCGCGCGCGTTTGTTTCCAAGTGCATGCGTAGAAATTCCCAATGAAGACAAACTGACTGCATGCGTAGAGATTCCCCACGGCAGACAGACTGGGGGAAAGGGTCCATTGGAAGCGTTTAGTACTTAAGTCTTGGGGCAATCCAGTGTTGTCATTTCTGGGTCCTCCGTCTATAAAACAAGATATAAAACGTCTTCAGTTACAGACCGTCAACCGGTAAAAAAAATCCGCGACACGCTTTGTGGCTGTTCCGACTAATAAACCCAGAATGGGAGCAACTGGAGAGAGGAGAGAGAGAGAGAGAGAGAGAGAGAGAGAGAGAGAGAGAGAGAGAGAGAGAGAGAGAGAGAGAATGTACGGAAAGAAAGGGAGGGAGAGCCTCGTGGCTCCAAAAACTTGTTTCTCATGGACAAGAGTTTAGGGCAGTGCCGGGACCCACTGATAAGTTCGATGCAGAAGACCCAAGTCAAATCCAGACTGGCGAAGTAAGTGGGCTCTGTTTCCAAAGAAGGAGTTCAGTTTATTGTCCCGGTACACATACTGCTGATGCAGACATCTAACTTGGATAATCATTTTGACATTAAAAAAAACTGAATGAAGCTTAACGTCCACACCCACTGTGCGGGATTGCCCATCCAGCGACAGGGAAGACAGCCTATCTTTTTCATGCCACAGCTCATCGGCAGAACGAAAACGGATGAAACACTTGTCTGTTACACTTCACTGAAAGCAGGTTTCCAACGCCCATCTTTACTGAAAGCAGGTTTCCAACGCCCATCTTTACTGAAAGCAGGTTTCCAACGCCCATCTTTACTGAAAGCAGGCTTCCAACGCCCATCTTTACTGAAAGCAGGTTTCCAACGCCCATCTTTACTGAAAGCAGGTTTCCAACGCCCATCTTTACTGAAAGCAGGTTTCCAACGCCCATCTTCACTGAAAGCAGGTTTCCAACGCCCATCTTTACTGAAAACAGGTTTCCAACGCCCATCTTCACTGAAAGCAGGTTTCCAACGCCCATCTTTACTGAAAGCAGGTTTTCAACGCCCATCTTCACTGAAAGCAGGTTTCCAACGCCCATCTTTACTGAAAGCAGGTTTCCAACGCCCATCTTTACTGAAAGCAGTTTTTCAACGCCCATCTTTACTGAAAGCAGGTTTTCAACGCCCATCTTTACTGAAAGCAGGTTTCCAACGCCCATCTTTACTGAAAGCAGGTTTTCAACGCCCATCTTTACTGAAAGCAGGTTTTCAACGCCCATCTTTACTGAAAGCAGGTTTTCAACGCCGTCTCAACGCCCATCTGTCGCTTAATTCGAAAAGACAAGTGATCGCTCGTTCTTCGTTTTCATTGTCCTGAATGCTGTGTATCTTGCCTGAAGAAGACCTAAGAGGTCGAAACACGACGTGATTTGTCTTTTATTTGGTTTGTCCGTGCTAACTGGCGGATTTACATTTCCTTTGAACATTTACTGAAAGCAGTTTGCTCTACAAGGATCGAAAGAAGAAGGACACTGTAAAAACCATCGTGGAACAATTTCTACCCTTAACAAACGTGCACTGTCCCACGTGGGACAAGACAAGACAGATAGTGCATACGTGGTCACCTGACTGGTCGGCCCCGTCCCATCACGAGGGTTCACTGACCAACCTAGTCCTCACCGGCAATCGATCGAGAGTGAGCCGAGCAGCACAAAGGCCACTGTTGACGCACGGGACACCTGGGATTCCCACTAGCAGCGTGTGATCGTCAGCCCAGTGCCCTAACCAGCTGAGCCAATAAGACAGACTGGGTGTCATGGCCACCTGCCATCAGATAGCTCCCTCAGGTCTGCGGGTGTGGGAGACGGCGACGAGACGATCTGGGTGTGGCTGTGTGAGGGAGCGGCGAGGGAGTCAGGCTGCCGGAAGGATGTGGATAATAAGACGAAGAAAAAAAATGCGCAGTCAAATCAACGAAAATTACTTCATTACAGGCTATGTACGTTTATGTGCCTTTTCTTTTTTAAACGTGTCCTCCACGTCCTCTCCTTATACCCACCCTCATCTCTGTGTGTGTGTGTGTGTGTGTGTGTGTGTGTGTGTGTGTGTGTGTGTGTGTGTGTGTGTGTGTGTCTCACATACACACACATACAAACAGACACACACACACACTCACAGACAGAGACAGACACACACACACACACATTTTGCTTCTGTCCCCTAGTCCGGTGGAAGGTCAATGAGGAACGCACCAAAGAACACAAGGTCCCTCCACTTCTGTCGCTTGTGAGCCATACACACACACACACACACACACACACACACACACACACACACACACACATACAGAGAGAGAGAGAGAGAGAGAGAGAGAGAGAGAGAGAGCTAGAGAGCACCAGAAACCAAAGAGAGACAGGCAGACAGACAGACGGACGGATGGACGTACAGACAGAAGGACAAATAGACACAGAGACAGAGATTCAGAGAATGACACACACATTGAAAGAGACAGACACAGAGAGACAGACAGTGAGAAAGAGACAGTTAGAAAGAAAGAAAGACAGAGAGAAACACATGTACACGAGCACGACGGTCCCATCACACACGCAGGGGCAGAAACATCCCTCACGTGGAAAAACAAGAAATCAATATTTAAAGCAAAAGAATTCCATTGCACGCAGACACATGATTGTAAAGTGGAAAATAAATTTGTTTAAACCAGACACAGGGCCTGGAAACCCACAGGGCGATCCCTGGCGGCGGGTCGATGGCCATCAGCGCCAGGTAAAATTACCCACTGCCTGCAGAGGACTGGTCATGACCCAGTGACCACCGCCACACACTGTGTCACCGTGACGGTGACACAGGTGTGGCGGTGTCGATTCTGGCCATGGGAGGCACTCACGCCATCCTGGTCGCGATTCTGCATGGTTCCCCAGGGAGAGCAGCAGACTGTGGCAGCGACCAGGATGGCGTGAGTAGCTCCCACTGAACGGCAGTCCAAGGACTCTGCCCGGCCCAGGGTGTGGAGGGGACAGGCCGACAGGATGGGATTGTCAGCTCAATGCTCTGACCAGCTGATTCAAACAGACAGACGGGATGTCACGGCCAGCTGACATCAGATAGCTCCCCAAAGGGGGGAGGGGGGGCAGGCAGGTGGAGGACCGTGGCAAGAGGATCTGCAAGAGGATCTGCGTGTGGCTGTGTGAGGGAGAGGCGAGGATTATGGATAATGAGATGGAGAAAAAAGTTTGCGGCGTCAAATGTAACAAATATAATTTTATTACAGGCTGTGTGTGTGTGTGTGTGTGTGTGTGTGTGTGTGTGTGTGTCCCCCTTTTTTGAAAAACATGTCTGTCCGTGTCTTCTCCTTATACCCCACCCTCGTCTCTCACTCTTTCATCCCCTTTCTCTTCTCTCTCTCTCTCTCTCTCTCTCTCTCTCTCTCTCTCTCACATGCACACACACACACACACACACACACACACACACACACACAGACTCAGAAACCAGAAATACAGACAGACAGGCAGACAGACAGACAGACGGACGGACGACGAATGGACAGACACAAAGACAGAGATTCAGATACAGAGAGACGCACACGTTGAAAGAGACAGAGACAGAGAGGCAGAGAATGAAAAAGAGACAGACACAATGAGAAAGAAAGACAGACAGTGAGAAGCACACGTACACGCGCACGACGATTCCAACACACAGGCTGGGACAGAAACACACCCACCACCGACGTGAAAAACCCAGAAATCAATACTTAAAGCAAAAGAATCCCATTACGCACAGACACAGGGCCTGGAAACCCACAGGGCGATCCCTGGCGGCGGGTCGATGGCCATCAGCGCCAGGTAAAATTACCCACCGCCTGCACAGGACTGGTCATGACCCAGTGACCACCGCCACACCTGTGTCACCGTCACGCTCATTGATTCTGCAGGGCTCCCCAGAGACAGCCGCAGATTGTGGCAGCGACCAGGATGGCGTGAGTGGCTCCCACTGAACGGGCAGTCACGGGGCTCTGTCCAGCCAGGACGTGGAGGGGACAGGCCGACAGGATTAGCATCTCGCCTCGCTTTCAACAGCTGGGCTGCCCCCTCAGACTACCAACTATGACTGTTTGTTACTGTTGTTCTCCCCACACTCCTCTACGCATGTGAAACGTGAACAGTGTACCAATGGCATGCCAACACGCTGAATCCCTTCCACACAAACTGCCTCGGAAGATTCTTAGATATAAAAGAGCAGAACAAAATTCCAGTCACAGAAGTGCTTTACAAGGCAGACCATTCTGATGCTATCTCTGCTCCGATGGGCAGGTCATGTAGCTCTGCATGCCAGACCACCAGCTACCCAAGAGACTCTTTTACAGTGAGCTGCAACAAGGAAAGTGGTCCCATGGAGGTAAGAAGAAATGCTTCAAAGATACTCTCAAAACATCCTTGAAAGCATGTAACACTAACTCTGACACATAGCAACAAACTGCTATGGATCAAGCTAGATGGCGTTACTCTATCAACAAAGGTGCCAATTTATATGAAGAAAGGAAGTCAGCTGCAGCGCAACAAAAGCCCGCGCCAGCAAGCAAGAGCAGGTTTCCTTCCACATTCCCTGTCGAAGCTGTCACCGCATATTCCGTGCACACATCGGCTTGATCAGCCACCTATGTTTATACAAATCATCTCCCCCCTACCCACACCCCCTCCACCCCCTCTCAACACCAAGATGACTGAAGGCTTCTCGTCGACTCTACGAACAACAACCCACTATGCCTGTTTGTTACTGCCCGCTGGTCAGCAGTATCGGTCCACGGCCTGCACGTAGCTTCTTCACGTACGCAAGTTATCGAGTGTGCGCTTTAAAAAGACACCGTTTGATACTATTAGTGGCGAAGTGTGGCCATGGAATGTGGTAAGGGGGATAACCAACTGCGGCATGCACGATTTATGGCGCCATGTATGAACTTGCCGACAGGGCCATTTTGGCAGGGTCACAGTACAGAGTGTGTTGACCGTCTTGCTGGCACCAGGAGAAAAAATTGCAAATTAATGGTAGAAAAGTCTTTCTGGCAAAATTCTAACATTTAATGTGCTTGCTAATCTGCCATTTTTGTGTGATTCTAAGCAATGGCAAGTGAAAAACATTAATTCACTGGAACAGACTGCAGCATAGCCGAAACGATGTAGAACATAAGCACACAAAAGAAAACCACGGCTTTTCAAACATTGTGTTAAATCATGCCATAAGACCATGGCTCTGTTTGGATTCAATAGGTCGCCGATGTGACTAATCAGGGACAGGTTGACATGTGGTTTCATGAGTTCTGCATTGAACGTGTTATGATCGTGGTAGCAGACATGAATTAGTTTTCCAGCACCAATCCAAAGTTGCGTTCGATTAGTCAGTATAAAGAGTCAGATCCGATCACCCACTAATATTGACCGTAGCTTCTTCAGCGGAAAATATATTTCTGTACAGACCTTCCATATTGGTGCGTGAGTCAATTCATTATTTTCTTCTTTTCTTTGGCATCTTATGGAAAGCAGGTCAAGGGTCTTTGTCGCCGCCTTTGCCGTGACGCTGAGACTGGCACAGCAAGACCTGCATCCTCCATCACCCTCCCCCTTCCCCTTCCATCCTCCAGAGATGTGGCAATTACGCGCGAATGTTCCGAGAACCAGAACTAAATGTCCCTTACACACGTCAAGCAGCGGCTGTCCTGAACGTATTAGATGTGTAGTGGAACCAGCGGGATCGATTCCCCCTTAACCGCCCCCCCCTCCTCCCCCTCCCCACTGTGTGTCCTTGATTGTGGCGAACAGACAGCCCACACGTGAACAGAAGGCGTACGGAGAGCCAATCACTTTATCAAGAAGAGGTGAATGTCTTTCCAATACGCACTGGAACTCAACTAGCGAGAGGCCCAGATATCTATCCTTTCCATTCTGTATCTCTGGTGCAACACATTGTGAGCTTGGTGCTGGCTGCAAAACAGGGATGCACGTGAACATCGACAATAACTCACAACATCAGGTCTGTGGCATCCTTGACACACTATGATTTTCGACTTGAGTGTGGCGAATTCTGAAGTGTTTTCGATATTGTTTTCATACCCTACAATGCTAACGTGAAGTAGATACTTGTGTGAAATGAATAACACAGGACAGCGAATTCAGTCATACATGTCACGAACAGATCTGGCAAACACTTTTTCAAAAGTAGAGCAAACACATTTGAAGCTATCTATCACAATACATACGGTTTTTACTCACAGTTTTTGCCAATCTTTAAGGTTAAGCTTTGTTACATATCGTTCGTAATTTTTTTTTTTTCGTGACTTTAAGTTCGGCAGTATGACGCGTGTAAAATCAAATTTTTGATTGCTATTGAAATGAAATGTCACAAAACACGCATTTCTTTGCAAAAGATAATACAATAAATGACCTATGGCTGTCTTTCCATCAAATTTCACTGCCGATACGTCCACTACGTGGGCATCTACCAACTTCCTCTTCCGTCATATTCTTGGCCGGAACATCCGTTTCAATGAAGATTTAAATCAACCTTTATGGACATCGCAATATAAAACGATGGAAGAATGCTACAGCTAAAAGAAATGAGCGTAGAATCAACAGCATTCGATTTGCCCTGACCTTCATGAAAAGAGGCAAAGTTCTTTGCAAAGCAATCAATAAAAGCTAAACGAGCGTGTCGGTAAATCTGGTCACTGAGGTGGGAAATGACTGGCGGGACAGCCAAGACGTGGAACAGTGGGTGTAGCAAAGTGATGGCAGATATGCTCTGCATCCTTGGAAGATGAACTCTGTTCCTCGTTCACATTTCAGGTCTGACGTGGCCCTGCGGTCGACTTGGCCGTGGAGAACAAGACTTGGCTTGGCTTGAGTTGATTTTGTCTGGCAGCCAGGACTACGCGCAGAATAGTAGTGCAGCAGAGCATTTCCCCTCTTCGCAAAATTCAACAAACAAATCAACAAGAACAAAACAATGATCAACTCTAATGTGTCCAGCACCGTGCGGCAATTTATGATCTGGAAGTCGTCTTGACGTGGAAGGATCTGGACCCCCCCCCCCCCCCCCTCCTCTTTCACACAGTACTGCGCATAAGTCATAAAACAAACGTGAAAGTTTACTGTTTACCTATTTCTCATCCTTACTCTTCCCTAAACAGTGCTAACACTTCCCTTCTAGTATCCATGGAGCTCCGTCATAAACACCCGCCACTTTCCATTCAATTTTGGGAATGTGTCTAGCATATGTTTCATGCGCGTTTATGTCGTAGATTTGTATTTTAATAATCTTATGTGGAAATAACTTTCTTTAGAGTTCAGGTATCACTTGCATTTTATGATCCCACCCCCTCTCCTGCCCCCGAAACACAGATCTTCCTCTTTAAAAAGATAATGTGTACAAAAAGAGAAAACTACTCCTTTAACAGATGTTTACAATCACCTTACGTGTGACTCGACTCAAGGCAGATACCTTTCCGTTTATTCATGAGAAACAAGTAAGAGCCGAACAGCATGACCTGGGAGAGTGGAATCCCAACCTGCGTGTACACTGGTGTCCGTGAATACCGAGCTCAGTCATGTGGTTGAAAATGACTCTGCGAATCAATCATATGCCAATCACATCAGAAACCGTAACAACAACAACCCCCCCCCCCCCCCCCCCCCACACACACACACACACAAGCATTGCTGGATGTAATCACGTTTATATCAAAGAAACCATCGCAGCAGTCCATCTGCATGATTGGCGCAGATGTTTGTAACACATGCGTGCACCACGGGAGAGGCAGGAGATGGGGGTCAAAGGGTAAAAGCAAAACACGAAGAAATCTTATCTTGATTGGTTCTGCCACACTGGAACTGGATTACCCCGTTATGGGCGACAACCTCGTTCTTTTATGCTTCAAGCCTGTCATTCCAGGCAGCTCTGGGGGACTCGAACAAAACATTTGCTTTCAGCAAAGAGCTAAGCAATTTTGTATGATGTAACATTCCCAAGGCATTTATTACCTTTATGCTCACACGACAAAACACAGTGATGTGAAGGCGGTGGTATTGAGACATCAGCTGGATTCTATGCACCAGTCCTGGAATCAACAGTCCATGGGGTCAACAGTCCATGGGGTCAACAGTCCATGGGGTCAACAGTCCATGGGATCAACAGTCCATGGAATCAACAGTCCATGGGGTCAACAGTCCATGGGATCAACAGTCCATGGGGTCCGGAAATGTTGAGACTGACTGGGCCATAATAACAATCATGGCCATGAATCACCGATTCTGGAACATTCGGGATTCCTCTTCAAAAACTAACAGGTTTCAACGCCTGACAATGCAGATATTGACTGCAACAATGACCAGTGCAGAGAAATGAAAATTCACAGAACAAAAAGAACACAAATCAATCAACTGGGTATACACCACACTGGTTAGACGGCGGCTTCAACCATGCCTTGCCCCGTCAATATCGGATCACAGTAATAAACGAAACAGTAGACTGCGGCTTCAACCACGCCTTGCCCCGTCAATATCGGATCACAGTAATAAACGAAACAATAGACTGCGGCTTCAACCATGCCTTGCCCCGTCAATATCGGATCACAGTAATAAACGAAACAATAGACGAGGAGCGGAAAACATGGGACAGGGGCGGGAAGAGAGAGAGGGGGGAGAGGTAGACAGGGGAGCTGGAGGGAATAAAAGAACTCGATGTACACGGCAGCACAAACAACTGAAGTGAACGGTGCTCACGATTTGCGTCACTTCCTTCACCGCCACACGCAGCACGTGCCACGCGTCAAGTTCCTGTCATTTCCCCATGGATGACTCGTTCACAAGCCGACTCTCCCCGAGGGGAGAAACATCAAGTGTCCGAGAGTATACTTGGCTCACAAAACAAAGACCCAATCAGAGGACGCTATTCTGTATGGTACATGGATAAAGAATAATGGCATTACGTAATAAGGTCTTGTTTACAATCACAACGTTTACCTTGACTGTAGAGTGAACATAATTATAAGTGTCTGCTCGTTCTTCGTTTTCATTGTCCTGAATGTTGTTTAGAGAGCTTGAAGAAGACCTAAGCGGTCGCAACGTGTCGTGTTTTGTCTTTAATTAGTTTGTCCCTAGTCAAATGTCGGATTTATTTTAAATTCCTTTTACTATTTGTTTCAATTTTCGCCTGCAGTCACTTCACTCTGACGCTAAGTGTATACTGAAGGTTCAATGGATCTGAAACCAGAAATAAGTCGAATAAGAGAGTAGGTTTTTCAAATCTGTCATACAATATAGAATAAGTGGAAAGAGGAAAACTATATCACCTTGCTCTCCCACTCCTCGTCGGAGCCCTCTTCGCCCGCGCAGGTCATGAATATCCGGGCACTACTGTCAGCGCGTGCCGCGAGAGGACTGTTCAGCTGGCTGGGCTGCCCGCTCGGGTTATCGCGTATGTCGTTTTCCAACGATATTCACCAAGGCTGGCCCATTGCCTGCATGTAGCCACGCGCAAACCACAGTGTGTGCTTGCTTCTAACTCGTCGCTGTGACCCCGTCAGAGAACAATTGAAAGCCATGAACAAGAGGCAGAGAGCCAGTCGGAGGGACAGAAAGTGATGGATGACTTCAATATGCGCGAAGAAACCGTGATTAGCGAAAAACGAAAACAGCTGTCCTCTCATCCCTTTAGGTATGCTAATATATATACCTAATAAGCCAAAATATTGCAACTTACTCATGGGTGTTGTGTGGCTTCAGCTTTTTATCTTCCTCATATCTACACGTTTGTCAGATTCGCCAGTTTCCCTAAGTTTCCTCACAATGGGCGACAATGGGAAACAATCAAGATCTCAGTTCACCTGCTGTGTTTCGGTCTCTCCGAACCCTTCCGGATATGGTCTATCACGTGAGTGACCACAAATGCACATGCACTGTACGACTGTGCATTCCATTTCCTCCCAACGGAATGGGAGATAAGAGAGGGGATGGAATGAAAGGTATGATGAAAAGGATAATTACCTTTAATGGGTCGGGAACGCCGCCGGTACGTTGTTGAGCGATGGGGCGATAGGGGAAGGGAGGGGAGATGAGAGGGGAGGAAGAGAACAAGGTGAGTGTGATGCTGCGGAACTATTGTTGTTCAGCAACGCCGGTGCGCTCACCAAGGCAACGCTGAACGTATCTGCTGATGGCCTGCTTCTGTCATTACCCCCTGTGACCCCCATCCTTTCTTTTAAAAGTACATATCTGGCATGCAGGTCCTTGTGGAGTATTGTCAATGATACAAAGAGACGGTCTGGGTGAGACAGTTGAAAAAGGGGTATTTTCTTTGACGCTTTCTTAGCATTATAATCTAGCCAACCACGCAGAGCCTTTTGCGGGTTGTCCCACTCTTGGAGAAGAAGCCATGTCTTGCAAACCCCGCCCTATGATAACGATTTATATAGTACACACTAAAATTCACAACATGGTCATCAATATTTTAATATCCCCGAGACTGAGGATATCAAAGGGGGCGACGGGCATTTCCCGTAATTCATCCCCCCATTAAAACAATAATCAAAACAAAGTCAGAGACACTAAAAAAAAAAGCCTTATGGACAATTAGTGTCCACCTGGGACTTGTGTACAGCTTTACCGCCTGGTGGGACTTGTGTACAGCTTTACCGCCTGGTGGGACTTGTGTACAGCTTCACCGCCTGGTGGGACTTGTGTACAGCTTCACCGCCTGGTGGGACTTGTGTACAGCTTTACCGCCTGGTGGGACTTGTGTACAGCTTTACCGCCTGGTGGGACTTGTGTACAGCTTTAACCGCCTGGTGGGACTTGTGTACAGCTTTACCACCTGGTGGGACTTGTGTACAGCTTTACCGCCTGGTGGGACTTGTGTACAGCTTTACCGCCTGGTGGGACTTGTGTACAGCTTTACCGCCTGGTGGGACTTGTGTACAGCTTTACCGCCTGGTGGGACTTGTGTACAGCTTTACCGCCTGGTGGGACTTGTGTACAGCTTTACCGCCTGGTGGGACTTGTGTACAGCCTTACCGCCTGGTGGGACTTGTGTACAGCTTTACCGCCTGGTGGGACTTGTGTACAGCTTTACCGCCTGGTGGCCAGAGTACAAGGAAAACTGGTATGTTAAGAATTCTGCAAAAGCGTCAGCCCCCCCCCCCCCCCCCCCCCCCCCGAACCCGCCCCTCTCCCTCCCGAGCCACCCACCCACTCCAAAAAAAAAAAATGTAAAAAAAATTTCTAGGTGAAAGACAGGTGAATGGGCCACACAGGCAGGAAGACAGTGGATAAGATCAAAGCACAAAACGGTAAGCTTTAAATGTAATTAACAGCTCACCGCCAAAAAAACAACGTGAACAAACGAATCACAAGACAAAACACGACGCGTTTCGACCTCTTAGGTCTTCTTCAGGCAAGATACAAAACACCCAGGACAACGAAAATGAACTGAATTGGATGAAGATAAGTGATCGCTCCTTCATTTTAATTACATTTAAAATTTGTTTAGATTTCCGCCTGCAGTCGCCTCACTTTGCAAGTAGATCACAAAAAGGTAGTCAGAGAGAAAGAGTAGCAGAAAAGAGGAACAGCGTGGAATTTCCAGGTAAACGTGGACTACAGAAAAGATGGGATCAGAACTTTGGAGATGAAATGGGAGAATGGCAGGAGAAAGACGAATTTCAGTGGTCTCATCATACGTAAAACAGTTCACATTTTTAAAACATATGTAGTCAATACCCGCATGCCTTTATTGAAATACTCTCTCTCTCTCTCTCTCTCTCTCTCTCTCTCTCTCTCTCTCTCTCTCTCTCTCTCTCATACATTGTAATTACTATCAAGGGCAATGACTGGATGTAAAATATCCACATGGATGTTTATCTTTTCCTCATTAATAAACGATTTGTCTCTTCTTTTTATCTCAATCCCCTTGTTCGTGAGAGTTCTTGTACGAATTGATTTGTGTCCACTGGAAGGATTTGTTTCTTGAATGTGTGTGTGCGCGTTTTCAAACCGTTTTCTATCTCCCTCCCTCCCTCCCTGCCTCACACACACACACACACACACACACACACACACACACACACACACACACACACACACACTCACACAGAGAGAGAGAGAGAGAGAGAGAGAGAGAGAGAGAGAGAGAGAGAGAGAGACAGACAGACAGAGAGAGAGAGAGAGAGGTGGAGGTAGAGATAGAGAACGGCCTTACAGCGCGCGCGCGCGCGCGCGCGCACACACACACACACACAAAAGAAAGAAATCCCTCCAGTAGACACAAATCAATTCTTAACCAACAGAATTCTCACGGGCCCAGACGTGTTTTGCGAGACACTGCCCACGGAGGGCGAGCTGCGGGGCCATCACGCCAGACCCATCGATCAGCTGTCTGCCGGAGAGTGGTCATGACCCACACACCGCCACGCCTGTGTCACCGTCACGTTCCATTGATTCGGCAGGGCTCCCCCGCAGAGCCAGTCTTCAGCAGCAGCAGCAGCGCCACGGATGGCAGCCGTAGTGAGTGGCACTGAACGAGCTGTTAAAGGACCTCACCTGGCGTGTGTTGAAAAGAGCTGGCTGCAAGGCTGTTATTTCAAAGGAGGTGATGGAGAGGTGGGGGTATATATCGGCATTAAGGCGCAGCACTTGCTCTGCAGCATTTATGGTGCAAAATGTTCCTTATTGATGTTTCCTATTTGTTTGTTTATTTATTCGTTTATTTGTTTTTTTTCTTGCTTGGTAAATCTTCCACCAAATAGTTAATGTTAATGTTAAATAGATGAAGTGTGGGGAAAAAATACTGTTTCTGTTTGATACCTACCATGAAGAATTATGTAATTACTGTTGTTGTATATCATTGTAACTTGCAACTTGATGCACATCTGGAAGACGAACATTGTGAACATCAGCTTCATCACAAACAGTTCTCATCATGAACATTTCCTCGACAACTGCTTACCCTGTGTTGTTGGTAACACGATTTTTCTGGGACGATCTGTACTGACCATTGTGTGACGTATGCAAGATTATCTGAAGTTAAATGTTTTCAAACGAAAACCCGAGCCAAAAATATTGCTGTGAAGAAACACATGGATTTTTTTTTTACGTTACACGTCAATGTCGATACAGCATTAAGTGGACAGATGCCAAATGCATATGCATTTCACTTTTTTCTGGATTTTCCTGACAAGGGAATATTTGAATCAGATTTTGATAGTAGAGTGGTGGTGCAAAGATTTCCAGTTTAGTCAACATAAGGATTTCATAGACTGGTTCGTTGGGTGAAAATAATGCTTTTTTCTGTTGGATATAACAAAGAACGGCTGACCTAAACTTTTACAAGAAAGATAACTCCAAACTGCCGGTACACTGTCGGCCAACACTACAGAGCTGAACAATACATTCATAATTTAGCCAGCACCGATTTGGTTGGCATCAAAGAAACAAGCGAACCAATTTATTTCCTCACAACATGTGCAGTATTCGGCAGGGGATTGAGTGATAAGATAAACAGCATCTTTTTGTGCAACAATGCGACTTTATTAATCATTATGGGGGAGAATTTTCGTGTCTTTTATAATCCCTCAGTCGCCAACTCCAACCATATCATGACGCCCTGAATAACAGCATTCAGATTAAAGCTTTATTGATTCATGTCGCCTGCAGTTTTCAAGGAAAGGAAAATAACTACGCTACATACCTGGAACGTAAGTGCCAGTCCATGGAATTGACGTCGGTGGACGAGCACTGTAGAATTAATGTGTGTGGCCCAAATACGTTAAGTTAACCCGCACTAAAAAAAACAAAAAAAACAACAACAACAACAACAAAAAACCCTGGTCAACGGGATCTGAATTTGGATGAGAATGTCTTATAGGCAATACACTGGCTAAGGACGCAGCAGAAGATCCTTAGGACAGTCCTGTGTTATTAAGCAACAGAATTCAGTCAAAAAGAATTCGTTTTTTCTAAACCTACATGAAAAGGAGCTGTTTGTCAGACTATCAAAATCATTCAGTCCAGCGCAGTCCTATCCAGAGTTATACACCCCGTGTGCTCCAACCAGCAGAGCCTCAGTTCATAGCACTCCGTCACTTTCGTTCAGGCCCTATCCTAAAGACTCATCGTTCAGGCCCTATCCTAAAGACTCATTTGTTTTTAATATGCCGACAGACGTATCCACCGCTGACACAAATGCCGAGACAGACCTAGTCTGGACTACCTAGTTTGGCAGCTGCTTCCAGATAGACACTGTTCATATGAAGGAAGTGCATCTGTACTGATCTGTTCCAGCTCTCGAGAATCTGTCAAAGTTGTTGGTGTTCTTGAACATCGGTTGTCTGGAAGCCCTTGAAAGATGGTGGGTGAACTGGTATGGGCACAAATTGTAGAATTCAGAATGTCCCTTTCTAATGAAATGTATGGAGAAAGATTTCCTTTCGTGTCATCGCTTGCATTACTATTTCTTTTCATAAAAAATGAACACGAGTTTAGTTGCAAATAACATTGAACATGCTCTTAAATACCAAGGGAATACAGAATAAATATCAAAACAATTGAATAAACGAATTGAAATGTTAAAAAGAAGTTTGTGTCGTAAGGAAGGGTGGTACAAATCTTTGGAAATCTTTCCAAAGGAAGAAAGACAAGGAAGCAAGTGAAATGGAAACGGTTAAAGAAAAAAAAAAGAAAGAAGAAAAAACGAAAACTAAAAAACCTGACGGATCAAATGTTTACACATTTTGTACCCGGGAAGTTCTCTCTTCCACCTGTTAGAACCTGAGCTCACCAGCGGAAGAAACCTCGTTGGGATGGCAACAGCTCAATAAACTGCCACACAACGCCCAAAAGGCCGGCAGCTTCCAGCACGCCCATCCCGTCAGCCTCAGACTGCTGACAGGCACAGATCAACAGACCATGGCCGGAGAAGCTTGGAAAGGGGGAGAAGAAGGAGAACAAAAGAAACTCCATTTACATTGCTGCACGAACAACTCGACGGACCAGCCCCACTTCCTTCCCCCCATCACACACATGCACATGCCAAGTTTCCATGGTCGTACCAGTCCCAGAGACGTCCTTGTTCACAACGTCAAGTGTCGCTGTCAGAGACAGCTAGCTTGTTGGTCCGCTTCCCACCCCACTGAGAACATGAATCGTGCAGAGACAACACGAATCAGAGGACGTCACTCTTTGTGGTATTGGGGAAAAAAAAAAAACAAGCAATGGTGGCACACTGTTACGAAAGATTTTTTTTCCGACCTGTAGGGAAACATTTATTTTTGTTTATACTGAAGTTGATCATAAACGGGGAGAAGTTACATTGCAGACGAGGTGCTTCTTTCGTTGTTGTTGTTGTTGTTGTTGTTGTTATTGTTGACACATTTCTCTTTTGTTTTTCATCACTGTTTTTGTTTGTACAAAAAGAAATGTGCTCATCGGAAATCAAAAGTGCACATTTTATTTGTCAAAACGTTTTAGCAATAGAATGTCTGAACTTCCAGTTAGACAAGCTCTCAAAGTCAGAAGTGAAGGTTGCCCACCTCTGGCATCTTCTCAGCACAGACCTGGCAAGGCACTGGACAGTCGCAGTTGGAATGGCTCCCCGCGGCTTTTGATGGGTGGCCGCACGCTCGCGCAGCGTTACGGATGAGTAAACCCTGTTTGAGGCGCACACTTTCAACCATCCCACAAACCTTCTGTGGGATTGAGATCAGGTGATCTCAGGACCCATGAAAGGGTGATAATGTTGTTAAACAGGGACTGTGTCGTGATACATGCCACATGTGGATTGTCTTGTTTAAAAAGAACCGTTGAATCCATCAGCTGAGGAGAGGCGTGAGGCTGCAAGATGTTCTCCACATAGCGCATCGCCTTGATGCTGTCTTCTACAACAACAAGATCAGTTCCAATGGTCAGACTCCCCAACCCAACATACTTCCACCACCGTGCAGTGATGCTGATCATTACAGTTTGATGCAAAGCATTCATTCACTCTTCGTACACCGGCTTCTGTCCAGCTTGGCTCAACCGAAGAAATCGGGACTCGTCGGAAAACCACGTTTATCACCATTTCTGCATATTCTAGGGACGATGTTTAGTTGCCAAATGCATCCTTCTATAAAAGTGTTGAGGGGTCTGTACATTTCCCCAGCTAGGTCGTCCAGCGTGTAACCCAATTTCTTTGTGGCGGTTCAGGATCTGTCGGTGTCAAGGCAGATTCTGAGCAGTGGATAAGGCACACAGGCAGCGACTCCGAAGATGGCGACGCCGGATATAGCAATCCTTGACTGGAGTTGTCACCCATGTTCTGCCCGTCCGTGACCTATCGTTTGTGCAGTACTTCAGCTGAAACTATTCCATAGTCTGCTAACGTGCCAAGCTTCATGTTTAAACCCCTTGTAACTTGATCCTGACTCTGGCCATCTTGAAAATGACCAATGGCATCGGTGCGTCTTTCTGTAGTCAGGCGTGCGTGACGTGTTTCAACACACTATTTCTACTGTACTTTGAGCCAATACCATCAGATGTTATAGCCAAACACAAGGGTCAGAACGACAGGCCGTGAGAAAGTCTTGATAGGTTAAGAATGCAGAATGACTTCTTTTTTTTTAAGAAACAGGATGCGAAAGCAGCAAGTGAAGGTATCTCGCGCACATGCAGCCTGCCATTCGGGAACCTTACGGCGATCAGTCCAGGCAAGTCCACGGTGATCTGTTTTGTATTTTTACGAACAAGGAAACTGGCAAATGGTTTGTGTTTCAACACTCTGAAGAAAAAAAATAATACCATGAATTTCTGTGCATGGGGAAAATAAATAGCTTAAAATAATAAGAAAGGCTTTAATTTTTCTATCTCTATTCTCATTTTTGCTTCGGAGATATAGTGGATTCTTAAGGGGGAAAAAAGCTGAATTATGCAGTCGATCATATCAACTTCGTCTGTGTTTTTCCATCGCTGTCTCTTGTATTTATAACGGGCGCGCGCACGCGCGTGTATGTGTGCGCGTGCGTGCGTGCGTGCGTGCGCGCGCGCGCGCGTGGTGTGTGTGTGTGTGTGTGTGTGTGTGTGTGTGTGTGTGTGTGTGTGTCTGTGTGTGAGCGTGTGTGTGTGGGACAGTGAGAGAGAGAGCGCGCGCGGTGTGTGTGTGTGTGTGTGTGTGTGTGTGTGTGTGTGTGTGTGTGTGCGGTGTTGTGTGCGTGTGTGTGTGTGTGCGTGTGTGTGTGTGTGTGTGAGAGAGAGAGAGAGAGAGAGAGAGAGAGAGAGAGAGAGAGAGAGAGAGAGAGAAAGAGAGAGAGAGAGAGAGAGAGAGAGAGACACTATTTGTTTGGCAAAGATTCTGTAAACTTTTGCGCTCATAACTTACCCATGGAAAATATCCACGCACACCTGCCACCCCTCCCCTCCACCCCCCTCCCCGCCCCCAAGGTTTCACAGTTAATGTTATCAACGAGACGTTCCTGCATACGGAATAGCTCATACACGCTCCCGCACATCACATCTGCTGAGCCACGAAACCGCAGTGCACAGCTGAATACATGATTACACAAGCCAATAAACTATGTGGGGAGAAAAGGCACAACGAAAGATCTATGGCTGTCTTGGAGCTAAATAATGTAACAAGTGTCACAAGAGAAGGCCCCATGAAAACAAATAAACAAACAAAACAAAAAAACCCGCCAGGTTTACGCCATTACACTTCACTGCTGACTGCTCACTGCTACGCAAAATGTGCGCGGTTTGTTGTATCCCAGATTCCTTTGATCTTTTATGCCATGTCCAGCTGGGCCATCACTCCAAGCGTTCCCCTTTATCTGTGTTCTGCAATACTGAGATGGACACACAGACAGCAAGTAGAGATCCTGTGACTTAGACGGATGTCAACCACCCTCTCACCCCCAGGTATATCTGATGATGACGGTCAAAACACTGAAAATGTCTTCGCACCGCTTGCGAGAAGGAAAAAAGGAAGGAAGAGTAGAAAAGAAGCCGATTTGGAATAAGGATTTTGTTGAGGGAAAAAATTACGAGCACTTGCACAGATTGGTAATGCAGATTTGAAGCCATCATTATGTCTACCACTTTTTTGTGGTAATTACCTCTTCGCCTATACAATATTTTTTTCCCTAACCTTAAACCACCAAGCATAGGCCGTTGACCCAGTCTGTGCAGAATCACAGAAATAAGTGAAGCAATGGCATGATTGATCGTATCTTCGATCGCAAATGAGCGAGAGCTGTAAGAGCGTTGAATTCATTTCCTCCCAGCCAGATAAAAGCGGCCGTGTGGACAGCGGAAGAGGCGAGATGAGAGCACAGCATGTGTCACTGGTTTGATTGCTTTAGCATTGGATGACATGCACGTCGGCTTTCACTAGTGCAGCTATTCATAACAAGATACTGATTTAGTCATATTCAACACATAGGTTCACTGGTTTTAGCGATGGAAAACGTATGTGCATTGGTTTACCACGGAATAAAACCTGTATTCACTGTTTTAGCTATGTACGATCACAGCTGTGTCATTGTGTCACTAGAATCGAAAACAAAAACGCTGTGTAAGCTCGCCAGTTATTACTACAGCCAATAACCCCATCCAGCTAAAGGCACACAATCATCATTTATCTATTTCTTCGAACCAATCTCGTTGTTAGGCGATATCCATGCCTACGTTAAAGAAACGGTTATATTTCAATAATTCACATTTCGTCAACGAAGAGTACGCTGTAAACGAGATATCTACGTGTCAGGTAAAAGTATTAAAGATGTATGTTTATTTGCCTGTAATTCTTGAGTAATATGTGGAACAATTACGAAGATCATCAACATTTCTCTGTCTACCTCAAACAAGATCTTGTCACTCCTCTGAAAATGGTCTTGATCCTAAATGTTTAAGGAACTTCGGCCCCATTCCGAACTTACTATTTATCTCAAAACTGTTGAACGTTTGAACGAACGACAACTTTAAATACATTTTGACAGGAATGTGTTGGAGGACTTGCCCACGTGGGCATACAAGAAGTTCCATTCCACTGAGACAGCATGCTTCATATCATGAATGTCATGCCTTCCTGTTGTGATATTTAGGCAAGTTCCTGTTCTTGCCCTGCTGAATATGTCTGCAGCTTTCGATGCCATAAACCACGTTGCCCTCCTGTCCAGACTAGACGTTACCTTTGACGTCGGTTCTTGCTTGGATCTCCTCCTTATTTGTTAAACTGTATTCAAATGGTACTACTGACGGTCTTTTTTTTCTTTCTTTTTCTTTTTTCTTTTGGTCCATCCGTAGCTTTTTACAGTATGGTGTCCCGCTGGGCTATGCATTTGGGCGTATTCGTTTTACATTTCATATTTACGCTTTATTCAGAGTTATATCTAAACATGGCGTAGTTTACATTTCATATTTACGCTTTATTCAGAGTTATATCTAAACATGGCGTAGCTTACATTTCATAATTACGCTTTATTCAGAGTTATATCTAAACATGGCGTAGTTTACATTTCACATTTACGCTTTATTCAGAGTTATATCTAAACATGGCGTAGTTTACATTTCATATTTACGCTTTATTCAGAGTTATATCTAAACATGGCGTAGTTTACATTTCATATTTACGCTTTATTCAGAGTTATATCTAAACATGGCGTAGTTTACATTTCATATTTACGCTTTATTCAGAGTTATATCTAAACATGGCGTAGTTTACATTTCATATTTACGCTCTATTCAGAGTTATATCTAAACATGGCGTAGTTTACATTTCATATTTACGCTCTATTCAGAGTTATATCTAAACATGGCGTAGTTTACATTTCATATTTACGCTCTATTCAGAGTTATATCTAAACATGGCGTAGTTTCACAAATATGCATGACACTCCGCTTCAAGATTCAGTTCCACCGTGTGACGTGTTTGTCATTTTTCCCAATATCGTTTTTGTTTCTCCACTGTCAAAGACCAGATGATGAAAAACAAAAGACCAGATGATGAAAAACAAACTCCATCACAATGACAGTAAAGCTCTGCCGCCCTGTACTGCTTTTCAAAACTCCCTGTACCCTGTCTGAAACAGTTTCAATGGTCAGAAGGACTGAAATTCCCCTTCTAACCCCGTGCATTGTCTCAATGTGCCATAACCGACGCATACCTATCCATTCATGATCACGCCAGTCAAATCTGTCGGTCTGCCAACGTTGAATTTGGGGAAACTGGATCACTCTGTAGCTTTCTTACTCTGAAAACTGTCATTCAACTGATCACTTCCTTGACTGCCAGTCGCCTTGACAACAGTAACTTACTCCTTGCCGGCCTGTCTCCTTAGAAACTCATTGTCTTCGTTAAAAACACTTCCCGTTTGGTTTCAAGAAAGTCAAAGAACGATCGCGTCATTCTACTGAAGACAAAAGTGCAATGCATTTCGAATTAAATTCAAAATTGCTGCGCAGATATTCCATTATTTTAATAGATATTTATTCTACTATCTCTCTTCTCTTCTTCATTTTTATCAGCCATCCCCGCTGTCTCAGGTCTAGTGATGAAAAACTGCCGTTTCTATGCCTCTAAAATCAACCTCATTTCATGTGTGAAGCCCCTGTTAGCTGGAGACGTCTAGTGATGAAAAACTACCGTTTCTATGCCTCTAAAATCAACCTCATTTCATGTGTGAAGCCCCTGTTAGCTGGAATCGTCTAGTGATAAAAAAACTACTACCGTTTCTATGCCTCTAAAATCAACCTCATTTCATGTGTGAAGCCCCTGTTAGCTGGAATCGTCTAGTGATGAAAAACTACCGTTTCTATGCCTCTAAAATCAACCTCATTTCATGTGTGAAGCCCCTGTTAGCTGGAATCGTCTAGTGATGAAAAACTACCGTTTCTATGTCTCTAAAATCAACCTCATTTCATGTGTGAAGCCCCTGTTAGCTGGAATCGTCTAGTGATGAAAAACTACCGTTTCTATGTCTCTAAAATCAACCTCATTGCATGTGTGAAGCCCCTGTTAGCTGGAATCGTCTAGTGATGAAAAACTACCGTTTCTATGTCTCTAAAATCAACCTCATTTCATGTGTGAAGCCTCTGTTAGCCGGAGACGTCTGGTGATGAAAAACTACCGTTTCTATGTCTCTAAAATCAACCTCATTTCATGTGTGAAGCCCCTGTTAGCTGGAATCGTCTAGTGATGAAATACTACCGTTTCTATGTCTCTAAAATCAACCTCATTTCATGTCTGAAGCCCCTGTTAGCTGGAATCGTCTCGTGATGAAAAACTGCCGTTTCTATGTCTCTAAAATCAACCTCATTTCATGTCTGAAGCCCCTGTTAGCTGGAATCGTCTAGTGATGAAAAACTACCGTTTCTATGTCTCTAAAATCAACCTCATTTCATGTGTGAAGCCCCCGTTAGCTGGAATCGTCTAGTGATGAAAAACTACCGTTTCTATGTCTCTAAAATCAACTTCATTTCATGTGTGAAGCCCCTGTTAGCTGGAATCGTCTAGTGATGAAAAACAACCGCTTCTATGTGTCTAAAATCAACCTCATTTCATGTGTGAAGCCCCTGTTAGCTGGAATCGTCTAGTGATGAAAAACTACCGCTTCTATGTCTCTAAAATCAACCTCATTTCATGTGTGAAGCCCCTGTTAGCTGGAGACGTCTGCCATCCTCCCCGCGAAACTTCTAAAGTTTTGCACGCCTTCAGAAGTGAAATCACCTGTTTTCTGAATCCTCTAACTCATCAACCGTAGAACAGAATTCCTTGGACTGCTTACTGCTCGCACTTTAAACTTGTTCAATGCCTGTGTCTATGTCGACTTGAAGTGTTTCGAGTCTGTATTATGTATACTGTGCAATATAAAAGTGATTCTCCTCTTCCTCCTCCTCCTCTTTCTTCTTCTTCCTTTTGTTCTTCTTGTTCTTGTTCTTTTTCCTATTATTGTCATCATTATCATCATCATCGTTGTTATGAACACAGCGCGTACTCACGAACCCCCCCCCCCCCCCCCCCCCCCACCACCACCAAGAATTATTGTGCTATAGATCTTCCAGCAAATGGAGAGAAAAAAACATGTCCTTGTTGACGATTCTCTCGGATCGTTTCACTGAAACGCCAAAGCCTTGGAATGGTTCCCGCTGCTGGCTCGGTGGGGGAAAAATCATGGCGAGTCCATTTTAAAGATATCACCATCTTGCTATGAAATGTCAGCAAGAAGACAAACGACATCGCTTAATTGTCTTCCGTACCACACGCCATAAAAAAACAGTTGCCGAAGATTTCAAAGCTGCCATTGTAAAAACTACGCATTAAACACACAAAAGAATAGATAAACAAACAAAATCACATTCGTGCATTCGCTGTGATTGCAGCTGTGTATTTTTCGCCCTTTGACCAGTACATTAACACGTATTGCTGAATCAGAAGCAAGTCTTTGATTAAATAATGTTTGCTGTTGTCTTTAATGCGTGTACTCTCATTAGGTGATGTTCAATATTTTGAACACTGAAGGGTCATAACGAGAAAACCAGTTGCTTTTCTGTTATTGATCTTCCTTTCTCTACAGCCCAACCTACTCCACGCTGACTGTCCTACAGCACCTGCCGCTGTCATTAGTTTGGTTATTCACGATACACGTTGATGTCGTAATTGTTAAGGCCGTAAAGCTAACATCTTGTCCTCTTGAGGTGTAAAGCACGAATTCAATGTTCTAGATTATTGCACAATATTTGATGAACTGAGAATGTCGACTTACACACATGCAGAAATCTCTTTGCATGTGTCCTGTGCATTAAACGACAGTGATATGAAAGCCAGCGGTATGTCAGATGACGGCGAGTTCTGTGATCGACAGCCGAGCCGAAGAGTTCAAGCAGCAGTCTCGGGTCTACGAGGCATGTCTGCAACTGTCCTGTGCAGCGCTGGCAACAACAGATTCCTACCTGGTACCGACAACAGCCCGAGTGTCTGACAATGAGAAAAAGCGAAAAGGAAAGAAAGAACAGGAACAAAAGAAAGAAAGAAAGGAAGGAAGAACAAAGACCCAACGGGGGGAAAACCCTCAATCCTCTTTCCCCCGACATTGATCACTCGTCTACATCAGCCGCAGCATCCAATTGCACGTGCAGCGCGTGTACGCGCTTTGCGACCCTGTCCCTCTTCCAGGCAAGCTGGGGAGGTAATAACGGAGCTTGTTGCGCGCGTGCTTTCCGTTACTACGGTAAGCCTTATTTATTTATTTTTTTTTAGCACACGCATCACACATCCTACACACACCGTAAAGAATCATGCAAAAAATGATGCATGATGGACACAACGCAAACATTATACAGATCTATGTATAGGGGCATACGCTTAAATTAGTGTCAAAACATCGGTTTGAGAAAAAAAGATTTTGTTTCAAATTTAAAAAAAAAAAAAAAAGGGCCCACGTCTCCCCTAGAGAGAGAGAGAGAGAGAAGGAGGAGAGAATTTTTTTTCTTTCTTTCTTTTGTATTCGTTTTGTTTCCCCGGAATCAGGCCCATCATTTGGACGGGTTTATAAAATTTTTGGGGGTTGTCGGGGGCTGGGGGGAAAAGTGGGGCAACGTATGCAGACAGATAAACACGGTCAGATGCATGTTTCAACACACACCACACCAACAACACACACGCACAAAACAAACACACACCCACACCACACACACACACTTTTATATATATACACACCACACACACATATTTTAAAAAATTTTTAAATATTATATAATATATAAAAATATGCACGCACACACGCCCCAAAAACCCAACCACACCACACACAAACCACACTCATAAAACACACGCAACCCCCACTACACCACCACACACACCACACACAACACAACACACACACAACACACACACAGTACACCACCACCACGACTTCGCGCACACCCACACAACCCACACCAACACCACGCGGCATCTTTTTATTCGTGTTGTCGGGAGTCTAAGAAGACGAATGCGGCCTTTGTTCTCTGTGATTCAAAAAATGCTTACCTCATCCCGAGGCGGGGGAAAATGTCGTTTCATTTCTCCTTGTTCCTGACAAACGCCCCGTAAAGGGGAACGCATGCGTGTTCGCACAACCCACACAACACACACACACACCACCAACGCACGCCCACGCACGCACCACACCTACATTCACACCACACAGCACGCCGCACGCACACCCACACACACATGCACGCACCAAAAACACAAAATTTTCACGCAAAAACCAGATTCCGCCACACACACATCCCTCCCCCCCCCCACCCCCCCCTCCCCTTCCCTGTCCCTGTCCTACCTCTCCCCCCGAAACACAGTTTGACGGTCGAGGAGGGGGAAGGGAAAAGGGAGGGCAAATGCGACTTTTTTTTTTGGGGGGGGGGGGGGGGGGGGGGGGGGAACAGGGGCCTTTTAAAGAATTTTCGAAAACACCGATGGCTTATACAAAAAATCAAAAACGTCGGTCCCCCCCCCCCCCCCCCGCTTTCTCTTTTCCCCCCTTTTTCCCCGGGTGGGGGGCTGTTCTAAAGATTTGGCGGTGGGGTTTTTTTTGGGGCTCGCGAAAAAATTAATTGTTTGCAAATTACGCGCGACAGTAAGTCAATCGATTCTTTTCTGAAAAAATTTGAAAAAACCGACACATTCTGCAGACGAGTATAAATTTTACCAAAATTTGCCGGTGATGTGATTAATTTTTCCCCGGTTGGATGTGTCGACGTGCTGCAGTCTTCTTTGATCACATCCCGCCCTTGTTTTTGTTCCCGGCCCACCCATGAAAGTGACTTCTTCACACTGGTCTCCAACGGTTTGCGTCTTAGCTCCGTTGGTTTATTGTAATTCCCCTTTTCACTGCATGTTGTTCCACGATGTGGGCCGGCCCCCCCTGTGCGTCTGACATAAAACACGGTTTTTCCGAGCGTGGCTGTCCGAGACTGAGGGCGTTTCTGTTTGGCAGTGAAGTCGTCACCTCCTTCACTCTGGTTCTGAAAATGTGTAGGTAAACATATCGGAGCTATTGGCTCGCACAAAGGTATGTAATTTGTTTTTTGTGCTTTCCCCCGTGATCCTGTGTAAACTTTGCGGCAAGTACTTTTTGTGACGTGGTCAAGTTTAAAGGGGGAAAGGGCAAAAAGGGCCCGGGACAGAAGTCCACCCGGATCTACACCAAAAATATTATTCATTATTAGGGAATTTTAAAAAGAATCCCAAATGAACTACAAATAAAACTCTTACAAAAGAACAATAGGACAAAAAGAATGCAAAGCAAAATAAACAATTTAAACGCATTCTGGGACTGTGCCAGGTAAAAAGTGTGGGAAAAAAAAAGAGCATAAAGTTTACAAGAAGATAGAGGGTTTCTGAGGGAGAGACAAACAAAGTGGAAAACCAATTTGAAAACTTTGAAAAAAAACTCGAGCGAAATCTTTTTTTTCATCAATTTTAAGAGTCAGAAGAGGGCAAGGGGCACTGCGATACTTTATTACAGAAACCCTAAACTTTTACACTCTGAAGCACCTGGCGCGAAGACATCGGAAGGCCACCGCCTGGGAAAACTCGTCCTCAGGGAAGTGCCCCTCGCCCAAAAACCTGTACGTTTCCGAGGGGCCGACAAAAGGGCGGTTTTGGGTGAAGAAACACCAGAGAACAGAACGGATGGCAGGGGTATCTCAATTTTACTACTGCCAAAAAGACGGGGTTGATATTCGCTTTTGGGAAAGACGATACATTTACAATGGAAAACGCAAGTTAGGGAGAGAGAGTCAACACAGCTCTTACAAGGAAGATCTTCACCAGCCCATGATCCTCACCAGATCAATCTCTCAGTGCCATGATGGGGGGACGACGGTACTCCCCCCCAAAGACGGAAATTCCCATGACTCCCCCCCAGTACACCCGTTTACAAGGTCAAGATGCGCCGTGCCGATCACCCAAACCCCAGGCTTTGGTTTCGGAATATGATTAAAAACGCTTCCCTTACCAGTCTTCCCCACAACACCCAGGAAATTTCCAACACCGGATCTCGCTCATTCATACACAAATCCGGAAACAAGGGAAAAACCACGTGGGCCCAGATAATGAAAAAGGAAACCGGGAAATTTGCCCATCATCCCAGAGTCGCAGCCAGAGACATGCAGTTCCTGGGGGGCCCGGGGAAAACCGCCGTTCAGCGGGGTGGTGAGCAAGGGGGCCCCGGTATGGCTAAATCAAAGGACGTTTTTGTGAAAGACCAGACACAAATATCTGAGAGGTAGGGCCCACCCAGCAAGTCCCGAGCAGTCTGAGAGTGCAGACCACACTCATTTCCTGACACTCCAGTGAAGACCAACAAAGTGACCAGGATATCTAACAGGGTCTTGTCTCTAAACAACAAAGGGTGCCAAGCGTTTCAAAGGAATTCGATAAAAAGATGCTTGCCGTCAAAAAGAGAACGAAGATTTTTCTCCGATGAAAATTCAAGACAAAACGGGCAGAGGATGGTTTGGGGTTTTTAAAACGTGTTTTTTCCCCCACGCACAAACCCCAGGACACAATCCACATGGACAAGAATTGATAACAACGAGTAGAGTTTTACAACGAGAAATACCAAGACCCGCAGCGGGACAGACGGATGAACACAGAAATCGAATGCACATTGGACGGTCATGATGACACAGAAAAAAAAACGACACAACTGATTGGGTTCAGCGACATCCAGACGATACGTGACAGATACATGCACCCACATTGGTTGCAGAAATGCAAACCACTCAAGGGACAACATCCCGAAGATAAAAAACAAGACATTTCTGTTCATCAAGGAAAACTATACAGGATAGGCCACCTCGACGAAGCCTCACTCAGACAAACGACGTCCAAATAAATCGCATGCACAGGGTCAGGGAGTCAAAGCCATCCCCGATTTTCGTGAGGCATCACTAAAAGATCGTCAAAGGTAAAAGAGGCTTGTAAACGCAGTAAAACAAACTCTCCTAACAAAAAAAAGGAAAACGGCCCGGGGCCCCAGTATCAGGAGCAAAAGTATGACGATGAAACCTCCCATCTTTTAGGGCTGATAGATCGCCGAAAAAAGCAAAAAGTACATTGTGATTAAAAAAGATAATAAAAATAAATCAGAAGAAAATTTTCAATTCAACGTCCCAAAGGCCTTTTCCAAAAACGGATAAAAACGATTTACCAACTTTTTTTTTGTTACACGTTTTTTTACCTAATTTTTTCATTTTTGGCAAAAAATTAAATTCCCCATTTTTCGTAAAATTTTAAAAATTTTTTTGATTAAAGCAAAGAAGCTTTCCATCAAGGCATACTATGGGAAATTGTGAGATTAAGAAAAATTTGAAAATACTTGAACAAATTCAATACAAAACCCCATGCTGTCATTTTAAAGTCCAAAAAACTGTTTTCAACTGATCGCCATTAATGAAAAATTTTTCATAATTCAACAGATTTTGTTTTGGAAAGACCAATACGAGGTTTTGTATGGAAAATTTTTTGGGCAAATCATATTAGACCCTTTAACACCCTAAAAGATTTTTCCCCAAATTTGTTAACTGGAGATCCAATCCGAACAGGGTTTTAATTTTTCTTTTGTAAAATAATTTGATTTCATCGGCCCAAAAGCTCTGTTGTAAATGAATTTTGTAAATTTTCAGGACGTGTTTTTAAAATTTTTTGGTAACCCGTTGCTTGAAATTTGTAATTATTTGATTTTGTTATTTTTAAAAGGTCTACGTGAAAAGAATTTTGGATACTGCACTTTTTAAACCTTCCCATCTGTGTACATAGATACTTTGTACACAAGTGAACATTTTTATTCATTGTTTTGCTGCAGTTGATGTCGAAAGATTGAACTCGATCATTTTCCTTTTTAATGCAGTTATCGAAGGTTTTGGGGGAACTGAAGCATGAATAACAAATGATGAAAGAGAAAATTTTTCAATAGAAAATCAGATGGACGTGACAAAAAGGAAAAAAATTTTCAACAGGCTGAATAGGATATCATACGAAAAAAATCACATTTGGCTTTTTTTCGTTGGATTCCCATGTTGATAAAACATTGACACTGTTTGTTCAAACAATGAAACTAGTGAGGCATGTCCTTTTAAAACTCTTTTAATCAGAACAAGCGATCAGAAGGTTTGACACAGAAGAATCAAGCTAAAAAGAAAACCAGAAGAAAAGTTGAAAACCGTTTTTTGGAAAAAAGGACATAAAAAGACAAATTGATCTACTCCCCGAAGGAAAAAGTACAAGCACTTACTGAAAACAAACACGAAGTTTAGGAAGTGGAAAGCAGAACCTTGCCAAAAAATTTTTGAATCCATCTGTTTTTTGGAAAGCTTAAAAATTTGGGACAGGCAAAAGAGATAAATCCCCAAAAACTAAAACGGGGGTTTTGGGTTAATCATTTCAAGGGATATTCCAAACGACGTAGCGCACAACTGGTATGGCCCAGAAATGAATTAAAAGGCCGGACCATGTTTAAACAGAAGTATTTCAGAAGAGGAGTAAATAGAGCAAAAAATAACTGAATCGGGAAAGGCGTTGGATTAGATGGGAAAAACAGCTGAAATCTGAAGATGGCGGCAACAGGGCACTCTTTTTTATAAAGGTTAAAAATCAATTTTTTTATAAAGGATCTACCAAAATTGGTCAAAAGCGTTTTTAAATTCCCTTCTAAAAAAAAGGGGGGGTCCGAAAAATGTAGTAATTACGAGGAAATTTTTTGCTAAGTATTTTTTTCCCAAAAAGTTTACACTTCTATATTGAACACGAATTGAAAACATGGTGGAAAACAATCAATTAAAAAACAAAAGCCAAGCTGGGTTTAGAAAAGATTTCTCCACCGTTTGATCAGATTTTTTTAATCTTATGCGTTGTTCAGAAGTGTTTAAGCAAAAAAGGTAAAAAAAATAAAGTTTCTTTTGTGGGTTTTAAAAAAAATTTTTGATTTTGGTTAGACACAAAAGTTTAATTGAAAACCAAAAATAAAAGGAGTTAAGGGGAAGTTCTTTCGTCCCTAACACAATGTACGAATCCCTACTTTTCAGTGCCCCTGCAAAATTCTGATAAATTCCGGTTTTTTGAAGCCCGATTGGTGAAAACCCGGAGCGTTTTGGCCCAATTTGTCTCAATATTTATCAACCGTTACAGAAAATGACGAAAGAGGAAGGCTGGCCATTTTTTGCCAGACCTTAGGAAAAATTTTTTTGCTCTTTCTTTATTTTTACTCTAATTTCTACAACCCCTGGGGCTTTCAAAACCAATAAATTATTGATCTTTTTGTGATACATCAGTTAACTGTTAACATTGAAAAAACTAAGGTAAAGGGTTTAGGAAAGGTGGGGGTTTTGGAAAAAGGAGCGTGGTTTTCAATGGCCAATTGGAAGTAGTTAATAATTTTTTGCTACGGGTTTTTTGTTTCACAACAAAATCATGCTAAATTAGGTACAGAGCATTTTTTTTCCCAAGGGTAAAAAGCTGGTGGGGTTTAAAACCCAGTTTTCCAGAAAAAAAGAAAGAATGCAAACACTCTTTAAAATTTTTGGGGCGAAAAAACCAAACCCTTTTTGTTTTTTTCTTTGAAATTGGGGCCTACAAAGATTGAGGAAAAAAGAGAAAGTACCTTGATGGCCCGCAAAAAAATTTTCTGGAGTCCCTAAGGAAACCCAAAAAAAAGGTGTATGGTGACTTTGGGGCATACCCACCATTAACCCTTCCTAATTCCTTTGATACGGTTTTTAAATGTTACGAAGAAACCCGACAGAAAACCATAAATGCTTATTTAAAGTGCTTGTGGGGATAGATCGGAAAGACATGTTGGCTTCTCGAAAAGGCAAATTCAGTGAAACTGGGTTTAAAATTTTTGTGGCGCAGCAGGGTGTTGGAGATGTTAAGGCTTTTTTTTGTTGTTTTAAACAAAGCCGTGGGTTTCTTTTTCAGGAAAAAAGGTCTATTAGGACGAGATAGGTATGATAGTTTTAAAACCTTTAAAACTATATTTGAAAAAAAGAAATTTTAAATTTTAAGTTGGCATGGGATACAACTGCTTTCGAGTTGCGTTTCACAAGCAAGATTAAATGCTTTGCCACTTTAAAACATATCCCTCGTATAGTAAAACAGCCAAGATGGGTTTTGTCCTTTTTTTTAATACCAGAATTGAAGATGAAATTTCCCTTTTTTATTCGGGGCTTCATGTTTTATGCCTTTAAAAAAAGTTTTTGGGAGATTTTAAATTTTTCGACCGCTGTTTTTTTTAAAGTAAAAAATGCCACCCACAGGGATAATTTGTCCAGGTATGTTTTCATGCAAAAACGAAAAAATGACTCTCAGGGGAACAAATTTTAAATTTTTTTTTTTTTGATGTTTTTTTACTCGCCCAAATTTAAGTTTAAATTTGCTCAGATCCAACTTTAACGCATTTGGTTGTGTAACAATTTTAAACTGTGTGATAATCGGCAGTCTCGACTCTTTTTTGGTTCCAAGTTTCCTTTTAGGAAAATATTATTTCATTTCTTTGACCCCCCCCCCCCCCCCCCCCCTCCCCTTCCCCTTTAACCATTTACAACCCTTACCCCCCCCTCCCTTAAATTTTTTTTGTGGCCCAAAGGCCCAAGTACATTTTAAATGCTTTTTATCTTTTGAGTTCTCTCTCTCTCTCTCTTCTCTCTCTCTCTTCCCCTCTCTCTCTCTCTCTCTCTCTCTTTTCCCCCCCCTCTCTCTCTCTCTTTACCAAAAACATAACCACCCTTTCAAATTCCTCAAATATTTCAAAAACGTTTACGTGTTTCTTCGTATCTTTTTCTCAACAGAATGTTTTTAGTTTTTCTTTTATGGTATTTGGCACATGTAGAAAGGAAAAGGGGACTCC
Organism: Conus ventricosus; assembly: GCA_018398815.1. Taxonomy (NCBI): domain Eukaryota; kingdom Metazoa; phylum Mollusca; class Gastropoda; order Neogastropoda; family Conidae; genus Conus; species Conus ventricosus. Next base: position 96,863,535 of record CM031602.1, on the reverse strand, counting down.
ATATGCTGTGAATGTGTAGAAGTGGACTCCATATGCTGTGAATGTGTAGAAAGGTAGGTAAATACCACGTGCTATAAATGTGTTGAAAAGTAGGTAAATATCACATGCTATAAATGTGTAGAAAGTAAAGTAAATATCTCATGCAGTGAATGTGTTGAAAGGTAGGTAAATACCACATGTTGTGAATGTGTTGAAACGTAGGTAAATACTACATGTTGTAAATGTGCAGAAAGGTAGGTAAATACCACATGCTGTGAATGTGTAGAAAGGAGGGTAAATACATGTACATTTGTAGAAAAGAAGGTAAACCCCACATGTAAAAGTGTAGAAAGGAACGTAAATACCTCATGCAGTCAATGTGCAGAGAGGAAGATAAATACGAAATACTCAAATATGTAGAAAAGAAGATCAATACCAGATGCTTGAATGTGTCGAATGGATACGTAAAGACCACATGCTAAAGATAGGAAGATCATTAGCACATGCCTTAAATACCTAGAAAGGACAGGTTAATATCACATGCTTTACATGTGAAGAAAAAGAAGGTTACCATATGCTTTAAATGTGTAAGAAGGACAAGTGCATACTACATGCTGTAAATATGTAGAACGAACAGGTAAATGACCAGTTAGTAGAAATCCCAGGAAACGCTCGACAACGGAAGATCTTCAACGGAGAAAGCCCTCATATAGTGTGCAGACAGGACAGGTAAATTTCACAGGTAAACAGGACAGGTGGATGTCACATTCAGTAAAAATGTGTTGAAAGGTCAGGTAATTGTCACATACACGAAGGACTTGTAACTATCACATGTAATCAATGTGTTTAAAAGGACGGTCAGTAATCACATGCTGTAAATATGTTAAAAGACCAGGCAGATATAGCATGCAAGAAATGTGTCATAAGGACATGTGAACATCACACACAGTGACCGTGTTAGGAGGACAGGTAAATGTCAAGAACTGTGAAGGCTAGGACAGGTAAGTGCCAATGTAGAGAAGGAATTGTTGAATGAATGAACTGGGGGAAAAAACACTCACAATCGATGAGCCAAGTGAGTCTGGCAACATTATAAGAGCGTGTGCAGTTACATCTGCAGATACTGGCAATTTATATCGACGCTAGGGGTAGAAAAGCGGGCAGCACCAGCAGTAATGACAGTTTTTCTTTGACAGCGAGTGCAAATGCTACACTCTTCCCTTTGCGGGCGGGATCATATTCTAATTATAGACCCCGATCTTTGGGATCGGCGGTTGTGGCTTTAAGGTAGCCGTGAAAGTGGAGTATGATCGACACAACGTGCTTTCCGAACAGCGATTTCAAGACAAAAGAAGAATATTACTGATCTCTCCTCCACCTCACTTTCCACCCAGCCTGCCCCCCCCCCCCCCCCCCCACTCCATCTGTCTTTGTGAATGATTTCTGACACTGATTGAGATTTATAGGATGCAACTAATTGGAAGCCTTGTAACGATGGCAACTCCTGCTGATTTGGGGGATGGTCGTCGGTTAGAGAGAGAGAGAGAGAGAGAGAGAGAGAGCAACACTGCTTCTTTTCCTCACGAACCCAATTACTTTCCCGGCATGGCCGCCCTCATTCCGGAAGACATGACATCACAGAGTGACATTCGACCTTGATGACAGTCCAAGGTGGCCCTACACCTCTATTTCTGGCCAGCCTTTACGAACACGCAGGGACCCGTCTTTGTTCCGAAATCGACCGGAATCGACTTCTTGCCCTTGGGAATGGCGTGCGTGAGTATTAAAGAATTCTCGCACGCTGAGTCAAGTCTAACCCCCTTGGTATACAACTGGGAAAGAAAACTGGACGCAGTTAATCACAGAGGACGCGTCTGCCGGCTGACTTGCGGAGACAGGCGAAAGATCATTCACTACTCTGCTGTAAAATGGAGAGACCATGGAACAGGAATGAACAGGATAAGTAGCTCGCCACACCTGCGCACTATTCAACTTCGTTGGAGTCCCGATTCATTGTGCAGGTCATAAATCACCCCCAGGCACTGTAGTCGCCGGACACCGCTAGAGAATTGTTCAACTGGCCGGGCTACCTTCCCAGGCGACCAAGTACGCTAAATTGCGGGTGTGCGATGTTAAGCGAGGGCGACCCGTTGTCCGCACGTAGCCTTTGCGCACCTGCAAACAACTGTATGCGTGCTTCACACTCGACAGTGGGACGAACAGACAGCAAACCCGGGAACAGATGGCAGACATGGGAGCTGAAGAGATCAATAGGAAGCGGGGGATGCGTCCGAACTGCTCAGTGGATGGATTTCTGACCAGCGAAAGCCGAAGATACTTACCTTTCTTCTCATGAACTGTGAAGAGATGAACGCAGGGAATCCTATATCGGGTAGACAGATACCAGCAGTTACTCATAAGAAAGAACGGGTAAGTTCCCCATGGTGTGGCAACACAGAGTTGGGTGTGGACTGTGGTATTTTGTTTTATGATCAGGAACGCATGTTGGAAGACAGGATTTGAAGTTAGCGAAAGCACTTGACCACACGACAGACATTTACGAATAAGGCACACAGACAGAAGTGTGTGTGTGTGTGTGTGTGTGTGTGTGTGTGTGTGTGTGTGTGTGTGTGTGTGTGTGTGTGTGCCTGCGTGCGTGCGTACATGCGCGCGCGCGCGCGTGTGTGTGAGTGTGAGTGTGTGTGTGTGTGTGTGTGTGTGAGAGAGAGAGAGAGAGAGAGAGAGAGAGAGAGAGAGAGAGAGAGAGAGAGAGACAGACAGACAGACAGACAGACAGACAGATGACAGGGAGAGAGGGAGGGCGATGGGAGGAGAAGAAGAAGAAGGCTAAGAGATCAGAACACAACACACACACACACACACACACACACACACACACACACACACACACACACTCACTTACTTACTTAATCACACATGCACATACAGTTGCCTCAATGACAGTGAAGCTATACAGCGCAGCCACACACCTCTCCACACAGTTCCTACTTCAGAGCCAATTGCCACGGCCAGACAACCACCCGCACCCTCTGAGCTCTGACCTCTTCTCTGCTGCGCACGATTTCCATCCATTATTGATCTTGGTCAAATGACCAGGACGTTAACTACTCCTTTCCCCATTGATTGGACACAGGAAAAGGGGGCGTGGAAGAGGCGATAGGGCACACACACACACACACACAGGCACACACAGGCACACACACACACACACACACACACACACACACACAAGCAAGAGAGAGAGAGAGAGGAGACGCGCGGTGGAGGGTAGAGAAAGAGAACGAGAAAGAAAGGGGGAAGAGTCAGTCAGTCAGTCAGCCAGCCTGCCAGAGAGAGAGAGAGAGAGAGAGAGAGAGAGAGAGCGAGTGGGCAGGTGAAAGGGTGGTCGTGGTGGTTTCGGGCACTGTTGCAGAAACTGGCAAAGCGAAGTTCAAACTGAAAAGGAACAAATAAGATCCTAATGTGGCAAAAATAAGCAAACAAAGAAACCAATCATTTGCAACATGCTAATATCGGAGGTCGGGTACTGCACAAGCAATGGAATCAATGAACAACGAGAAGGGAGACGTTGAAACCTCACGAGGAAAACAAACAAATGGACAGTAGTAATAACAACAAATGCTAAGTAACATCAATAGTAGTTACTGATACACGGTGATGTTCTTGTGGTTGGAGATGATGATGATGATGATGATGATGATGAGAGGGATGGTTTCATGACAGAAAGCACTAACTGTAGGTTGAGAAAAGCCGGTATCGCACCAAAGGAATACGATAGTCAATTTCATTTACGCTACCAACACAGTTACTACGTCTACTAACGTTAATTAATAATTTCAATCTTCATCAGAATATATTGTGAAGACTGCAGGTACGCTTTTATATCTACTGAACAGTATAGTCTAAGCTAAAGAGTAGTTAAGATGCTTCGCAGGTCTTTTCTTTAACGTGAACAATGAAGAGTATGATTTTCTGTTTGGAGGAGAGGGTTCTATGTGGATTTTCCTGAAAATGCAAAACTGGCTCAGAACATGTTTTCCCATGTTGGCCGCGCCATACTGATATGTGATTCGAGTTAACTCTTTCAGGTATTTTGGGGCCAAATCATTGTGTATTTCACGTAAGCACGGCTTTGTTGAAGCTCATTTGTATTTACGTTGGTAACATAGTCGGGGAGAGAGAGAGAGAGAGAGAGAGAGAGAGAGAGAGAGAGAGAGAGAGAGAGAGAGAGAGAGAGAGAGAGAGAGAGAGACAGACAGACAGACAGACAGATTCTGAAAACAGATATACTGAATGTATCGCCAAAGGGCAAGTGCATTACACCATCGAGCAACACATCGGACAATATACAGATCTACTGACATCAGTTTTAAGAAGAACCATCTATGTTAGTTGCCCCAAGAACTGAACCTGAGACAGAGAGGAA
>CM031602.1:96821609-96846609 GCA_018398815.1 Conus ventricosus | reverse complement strand
TTGAAGGAATGCAATTTTATACAGTAATATTCTTATATTATTTAGTCACCTTGAAATCCAAATTCTTTTATATTGAATGTATGCCATATGTGACAAAATGGGTGATTGTGACAAAATCATTGTTTATTTGCTGTGAATGTGTATGACCACAAACTAATTTCTCGAACTGAGATAATAAAGTTTACTTGACTTGACTTGATAAGAGTCTTACAAAACCAGCCTACAATGTTATAAGAGTCTTACAAAACCTGCCTACAATGTTATAGAGTCTTACAAAACCAGCCTACAATGTTATAAGATTCACTTAATCATCTTGGACTGACTGTGAACGCCGATCATGAATAATATCAACATGTTCCATGAAGGGGGATACTGGCATCCTATGAAAAGTGGTCTTGTGGTGGAGTTCAAATGCATTGTAGTTAATGCACACACATACTGTCTCTTGTGGTGGAGTTCAAATGCATGTAGTTAATGCACACACATACTCTCTCTTGTGGTGGAGTTCAAATGCATGTAGTTAATGCACACACATACTGTCTCTTCGGATGGGTTCAAATGCATGTAGTTAATGCACACACATACTGTCTCTTGTGGTGGAGTTCAAATGCATGTAGTTAATGCACCACATACTCTCTCTTGTGGTGGAGTTCAAATGCATGTAGTTAATGCACACACATACTGTCTCTTGTGGTGGAGTTCAAATGCATGTAGTTAATGCACACACATACTGTCTCTTGTGGTGGAGTTCAAATGCATGTAGTTAATGCACACACATTACTGTCTCTTGTGGTGGAGTTCAAATGCATGTAGTTAATGCACACACATACTGTCTCTTGCGGTGGAGTTCAAATGTGCATGTAGTTAATGCACACACATACTGTCTCTTGTGGTGGAGTTCAAATGCATGTAGTTAATGCACACACATACTGTCTCTTGTGGTGGAGTTCAAATGCATGTAGTTAATGCACACACATACTGTCTCTTGTGGTGGAGTTCAAATTCATGTAGTTAATGCACACACATACTGTCTCTTGTGGTGGAGTCCAAATGCATGTAGTTAATGCACACATACTGTCTCTTGTGGTGGAGTTCCAATGCATGTAGTTAATGCACACACATACTGTCTGTTGTGGTGGAGTTCCAATGCATGTAGTTAATGCACACACATACTGTCTCTTGTGGTGGAGTTCAAATGCATGTAGTTAATGCACACACATACTGTCTCTTGTGGTGGAGTTCAAATGCATGTAGTTAATGCACACACATACTGTCTCTTGTGGTGGAGTTCAAATGCATGTAGTTAATGCACACACATACTGTCTCTTGTGGTGGAGTTCAAATGCATGTAGTTAATGCACACACATACTGTCTCTTGTGGTGGAGTTCAAATGCATGTAGTTAATGCACACACATACTGTCTTATGTGGAGTTCAAATGTGCATGTAGTTAATGCACACACATACTGTCTCTTGTGATGGAGTTCAAATGCATGTAGTTAATGCACACACATACTGTCTCTTGTGGTGGAGTTCAAATGTGCATGTAGTTAATGCACACACATACTGTCTCTTGTGGTGGAGTTCAAATGCATGTAGTTAATGCACACACATACTGTCTCTTGTGGTGGAGTTCAAATGTGCATGTAGTTAATGCACACACATACTGTCTCTTGTGGTGGAGTTCAAATGCATGTAGTTAATGCACACACATACTGTCTCTTGTGGTGGAGTTCAAATGCATGTAGTTAATGCACACACATACTGTCTCTTGTGGTGGAGTTCAAATGCATGTAGTTAATGCACACACATACTGTCTCTTGTGGTGGAGTTCAAATGCATGTAGTTAATGCACACACATACTGTCTCTTGTGGTGGAGTTCAAATGCATGTAGTTAATGCACACACATACGTCTGTTGTGGTGGAGTCCAATGCATGTAGTTAATGCACACACATACTGTCTGTTGTGGTGGAGTTCAAATGCATGTAGTTAATGCACACACATACTGTCTCTTGTGGTGGAGTTCAAATGCATGTAGTTAATGCACACACATACTGTCTCTTGTGGTGGAGTTCAAATGCATGTAGTTAATGCACACACATACTGTCTCTTGTGGTGGAGTTCAAATGCATGTAGTTAATGCACACACATACTGTCTCTTGTGGTGGAGTTCAAATGCATGTAGTTAATGCACACACATACTGTCTCTTGTGGTGGAGTTCAAATGCATGTAGTTAATGCACACACATACTGTCTCTTGTGGTGGAGTTCAAATGCATGTAGTTAATGCACACACATACTGTCTCTTTGTGGTGGAGTTCAAATGCGTGTAGTTAATGCACACACATACTGTCTGTTGTGGTGGAGTCCAATGCATGTAGTTAATGCACACACATACTGTCTCTTGGTGCCCCACTGTACAAATCAGGGGTTTCGCCACAACTCCACCACAACGTCATTTTCAAATCGACAAATGTTGGAATGCAGAAGACATTGGACATGACATGGGTAGGCTTATTGAGCTCTCTCGTTTGCAGCCAAAGAGTTCAAAGACAGGGTCAACAACAGCATAGAAGACCTACTCCTTTAGGTTTTATTGCCCCGTGGTTCTCGATGGCTTATTCATTGCCTGCGCTTCGTCTGGCAAAATGAAACTGCAGAGAGAGAGAGAGGAGAGAGAGAGAGAGAGAGAGAGAGGAGAGAGAGGAGAGAGAGAGTGAGAGAGAGAGGAGAGAGAAGTGAGAGACAGAGAGAGGAGAGAGAGAGAGATCGTTGATTGCGAGAGAGAGAGAGAGAGAGTGAGAGAGAGAGAGGAGAGAGAGAGAGAGAGAGAGAGAGAGAGAGAAATGGGAGGAGAGAGGAGAGAGAGGAGAGAGAGAGAGAGAGAGGAGGAGAGAGAGAGAGAGAGAGAGAGAGAGAGAGAAATGTGAGGAGAGAGAGAGAGAGAGAGAGAGAGAGAGAGAGAGAGAGAGAGAGAGAGTGTGTGTGTTCATTTTGTTTCCATCTTACTCCCAGTGACCAAATGTGGTCGTGACGAAAATGTGCAGCGTGAATGTGACACCAGGTAGTCATTACCGCGTAGTAAGTTTAGGATGTGTCTACTCTCTCTCTCTCTCTCTCTCTCTCTCTCTCTCTCTCTCTCTCTCTCTCTTCTCTCTCTCTCTCTCTCTAGCTGGCTAGCTAACTAGCTATATACTCAAACGTCAATCGTCAAAATCTGGAATTCCTGTGGAGATATACATGGTTATATGCTGGATCCAGGACTCCATACTACATACAAAACTAGCCTGCTGTATAGCAGCAGCTCCTTTCTTCTTATCGTCTAACTCTGTGTCTTTCTGTCATTGTGCTCGTCTTTCCATCTGTCTACCCACGTACCTATCTTTGTCCTATCTGTTTGTTGGTCTCTCTCTTTGCATTGCAAGGAACCAGTAAAGCAGCAGACAAAGCACGGAGTAAGCGGCCAATCACGCTGCCATCGATTTTTCCCGGACACCACATCAAAGGGAATCATCACACAACAAAGGACGTCGTCAGGCACGACAGTGAGTCATCAGTCAGAACACGAACGTGTCCGTTCAGAAAATGAAAGCTCTTTTATAATTCCCTTAACCGAATCTTTTCATATACTTTTTTTTTACTTGTTAGATCATTAAATCAAAACGACTCTTTTTATAATTCCCTTAGACTGAATCATTTCATATGTGTTTTTTTTACCTGTTAGATCATTGCATCAAGCCGGAATTGAGCAGTGAAGCCAGAACCATTAGCATCTCCCAGACTTGTCGTTGGGAACTGAACGCAGTGGACAGGGGGTTTAAGTCCTGCGAGTAACGCGACGCCTAACTATAACTGAAGGAGATGAGAAGGGCGCCTCCATTCCCTCTCGCCATTTCATGTGTGAGTGCCAGAGAGTTCACGTGCTCATCTGCATCTCCAGCGTGTTTCCCTTCTCTCTGTTGAATGCTGTATTGCAGTGACCGTACGTGACAGCTGAAATGCAACGGCACCAGAGGTATATCGTGGCGAACGAGAGAGAGAGAGAGAGGTGAGAGAGAGGAGAGAGATGAGAGAGAGAGAGAGACAGAGAGAAGAGAGAAAGTGAGAGAGAGAGAGAGAGAGAGAGATCGTTGATTGCGAGAGAGAGAGAGAGAGAGAGAGAGAGAGAGGAAGAAGAGAGAGAGTGAGAGAGAGAGAGAGAGAGAGAGAGAGATGGAGAAGGGAGGAGAGAGAAGAGAGACACTGACACTGACACTGACACTGACACAATTTTATTGCCATTAGCGAAAGGCCCCTGTTGGAAAGGGGGGTTCATGTCATATTGCCCGCGCAAAAACGGAAACAAAGCAAGCTTCCTCATGTGTTCAAATTTTATACATTAATTCAAAAAAGGATCAAAAAACAAGCCCCCATCCCCCTAGACCCCCCCTCCCTGCACAAAAAACAACTCAACACACCACACACACACACACAAAAAACAAAACACGCGGGGCGGTGGCGCACGTGCAGTGCATGACGCACAACGTATCCCATTCAATTGACTTCAGGACACTTAAAGTGTTTATATTGACCCAAGGAAACATAGGCAAGGGTTTTCGTTTTCATTCTTTATTTTTTTTTTACGAAAAGTGCTAGTTCAGCGACATATTTCGCAAATTATCATAATTTTTTCGTTTCCACTTGATAAAATCGTATAAATTTTCTTTGCCCCAAATGATTCACAAAAATTTTTTAAACCACTGCGGAATTTGTATGCGGACAATCAAACAAAATGCACTTCTTTCTCAAACTCCCTTTTTGCTACACTTTTTGGGCAAGATTTATTATTCGATTTCTCAACCATGTTTGGTTTCATAAGACGAGCGTTTGGTTCGAAATTTTTGGTATATTTATGCCATTTTTGCGTTAAATTGTAAGATATTTCTGTTCGAGATTCTTTTAAATGAGGAAAAAACCAGTCGTTTTTATATTTCCATCCATCCCGATGCAGTTTTGTTTTATACAAATTAAGCGGTCCTGAATTCGAAATAAATTTTGTTCGTTACCATCCTTTGAAACCAAACTATCCCAAAACCCTTTTCTTGTCAATTTTTTTTTCATCAGGAGCCAGTTAAATTTTATTTTTTTTGCAGCATGAGCTTTTGTCGCTGAGCCCGAGTCTGGTTACTGGTGGTTTACTAATTTCGCCATTTTTAACAATCAAACCCCAAGTTTTAATAAACAGGGGGTATCCCCCACTTTCCCCAAAAAACCATTTTATTTGATGCGTGAAAGGGGTACGTGGATGTACGCTTTTCGGTAGGTAGAATTTTCTTTTGGTATTACCCAACATACCCAGATTCGGATATGTCAAAATAGGCTGTATCTGAGAACAAATAATTTCAAAAAAATTTACATCATTGCATTTCATTTTTTCTAGTCCTCAGAATTCCGGGGACCCCCTTTTTTTTCCCTTTCTGAAATTAAACCCGCACTTCCCAAGCTTAATTTTGTTGTGAAAAACACCCCAAGGTTTTTAGTATTGTCACCTAATTTTATCCACTAAAACCCTTTTTCAATTTTTAAGTAACCCCCATTTCTAAAAAATTAATTTTTTTGTTTAATTTCCCCTGTTATTTTCCCTATTGTTTCCCCTTTTTAAATGTGTCTAATTGTTCTGCAAACCAAATAGGGGTATCGCTAGGGGTTCATTCAGCGAAAAATTAGAAATAAGTCAGCGACAGGAAAACATTTGTTTTCCCATTTTTCCCCTTCCCCCGAATTTTCTTCGCAAATTTCATTTAAAAACAATGAAAAACGCGTGGGCAAGAGATTGTTTCACCCCGTGGGACTGAAAATAATGGGTTTGTAAGTACCTTTTTTCCAAAACCTGCCAGAAAGATCATCTTCCCATGAACGCTGATACAACCCCCCATTTACACCATTTTTCTCAGAATATACCAAGAACTTTTTTTGACTGAATCGAAAGCTTTCGGCAAAAATGCAATACAAAATTGGATTTTGTTAATAAGTTTTTTGTAAAGCATAAGTGTAAATATATGTCTATTTTACTATTTTGAGATCGAAATCCAGCTGCTTTCCCTTTTTTTTTCTTCCCCCTTGTCCATGCTTTAATTTTTGTTGGTTTGAAAAATTTTATATAACATCGTCAGTGCAAACCCCCATGTTATCAGGATTGTTTATCCCTTTCTTGTGAAGGGAATATTAGGATTAGACCAAGATTTGGAAAAATTCCCCTTTTCAAAACAGAGTTAAAAACTAAAAAAGAAATCAATACAAACGAGTTAGCCCTTTTTAAAAATTCTCCCCCTATTTGTTTGGTCCCGCACTTTTTTTCCCTTTTATGTGTTTTATTGAAACCCCATTTTTGTTATTGGTCTTAAAAAGTGGTTTATCAGCCTTTTTCGTCACTATCTATTCTACACTCAAAAACTTTAAATCGTTTTTAAATCCCTTTATTTCCGTAAAATGTTCATACCCTTGTGCGAGGTTATTTCTTGTAAATAACTTGTTTCTTGATCGATCGAAATGGTAGCAGAACAATTTGGGTGTTTTAAAAGATGCTTTCAATTTATTAATTGTTTTTCATCAAAAATTTTTTCTTTTTCTCTTTTTTCAGTAAATTTTGTCTCTCCTTTCCCCGACATAAGTTGCTTTATGTTCTTTTTTCAGTGTTACAGATTTTATCTTTGATATCGTTTTAGAACTCATCCAATTTTTTCTATTCTCGCCTCCCCAAACAAACGCTTCCCTTTTTCTTGTTCTTCCCCTTGGTCTTACCATACACGCTGCTGCATATAAAAGCTTTCACAAAATTCTAAACCGTGTTGATTCCCCATCAAGAACTCTGTTGTTCGTACAGCACTGTTTGAACATTGAATTAATTTCCCCCTTTTTAAATCTCGGCGTGTTCTTCAGACCCAAAAAAAGGCTTTTGTATGAAAAAGGATGTTTTCTTTTATATTAAATATTACCCTTTTTCCATTTTAATTCTACAGGGAAAGCCCGGAAAAAAAACAATCGCCAACCTTATTCTGCAGTTTTCAGTAAATTTTTTTGTGACAATGAAAATAATCAAATTAAACTACTGCCATTAGGTGACACAAAGTAAAATTCCCTTTTGAAACATATGGTATGTACCCTTCAAAATTTCTAAGTCAAACATCAAACACAAAAATTTAAAAAAGATTTACCAAAATTATTTACAAACCCGGGCTTTGAGCAGCGCTTTAACCATCATTTTCATTGTCCCTTTTATGATCTCTTCGTACAACCATCTTCTCATATGAAACATCAATAAGAATCAATATTTAATCACCCCCACCCCCAACATCAATCATCATATCATGCTATCCTTTCCCGGTGTGAAAATTTTCTAGTCCCCGTTTGGGTTTTTGACGTCCTGTCCCGGGATTGAAAACACCACATAGTAGGATTTTTGCATGTTATTTTTTGTGATTTTTAACTGTTATCTTCAAGAATCACGTTCATCTTTTTCTGTAATATTATACTCGGCCCCCCCCTGGTAAAAAATAAATGCAAATTTGTAGAAATCTTTAGTTGTATTAAAAAAGTTTTGCTAAATTTAAGACTATCATGTTATCAAGTTTACCGACTGAGTAACAAACATTTATATTTTTTTCACCATTAGTAACACACCACGAATGAGACCCCGATATGAGAATTTCTTTGTGGAGCATGAAATTTCACAAAAACAATAAACCCCAGAGAAATCGAAAATTTTTATTTAAAAAATGTCTCGTGAGGCACACAAAACAAAACCATTTATATAATTGATGACGAAAATTTAGTTTAGTGTATAATTTTTATGTTATAATTTAAAAAATGTCAGTTTTTTTTCCTGATAGTCTAGCCCTCCCATCTTTAACCGTTTTTGATCTCAAAGATCTTCAGACATTTTTAGCCCGATCGAAAACATACCCGTTTGATTCTCGACCCCGTCCCCCGTCCTGCACCGTGCGTGGCCACCCCTTCCCCCTGTCCATACCGTGATCCACTGTTGTTTGACACACTGGTGGGGGTAGAGAGAAGAGAGAGAGAGAGAGAGAGAGAGAGAGGAGAGAGAGAGAGAGAGAGAGAGAGAGAGAGAGAGAGAGAGAGAAGAGAGAGACAGAGAGAGAGAGAGAGAGAGAGAGAAATGTGAGGAGAGGAGAGAGAGAGAGAGAGAGAGAGAGAGAGAGAGAGAGAGAGAGAGAGAGAGAGAGAGTGTGTGTTCATTTTGTTTCCATCTTACTCCCAGTGACCAAATGTGATCGCGACGAAAATGTGCAGCGTGAATGCGACACCAGGTAGTCATTACCGCGTAGTAAGTTTAGGATGTGTCTACTCTCTCTCTCTCTCTCTCTCTCTCTCTCTTCTCTCTCTCTCTCTCTCTCTCTCTTCTCTCTCTAGCTGGCTAGCTAACTAGCTATATACTCAAACGTCAATCGTCAAAATCTGGAATTCCTGTGGAGATATACATGGTTATATGCTGGATCCAGGACTCCATACTACATACAAAACTAGCCTGCTGTATAGCAGCAGCTCCTTTCTTCTTATCGTCTAACTCTGTGTCTTTCTGTCATTGTGCTCGTCTTTCCATCTGTCTACCCACGTACCTATCTTTGTCCTATCTGTTTGTTGGTCTCTCTCTTTGCATTGCAAGGAACCAGTAAAGCAGCAGACAAAGCCACGGAGTAAGCGGCCAATCACGCTACCATCGATTTTTCCCGGACACCACATCAAAGGGAATCATCACACAACAAAGGACGCTCGTCAGGCACGACAGTGAGTCATCAGTCAGAACACGAACCGTGTCCGTTCAGAAAATGAAAGCTCTTTTATAATTCCCTTAAACCGAATCTTTTCATATACTTTTTTTTTACTTGTTAGATCATTAAATCAAAACGACTCTTTTTATAATTCCCTTAGACTGAATCATTTCATATGTGTTTTTTTTTTACCTGTTAGATCATTGCATCAAGCCGGAATTGAGCAGTGAAGCCAGAACCCATTAGCATCTCCCAGACTTGTCGTTGGGAACTGAACGCAGTGGACAGGGGGTTTAAGTCCTGCGTGTAACGCGACGCCTAACTATAACTGAAGGAGATGAGAAGGGCGCCTCCATTCCCTCTCGCCATTTCATGTGTGAGTGCCAGAGAGTTCACGTGCTCTCTGCATCTCCCAGCGTGTTTCCCTTCTCTCTGTTGAATGCTGTATTGCCAGTGACCGTACGTGACAGCTGAAATGCAACGGCACCAGAGGTATATCGTGGCGAACGTTTCAACCGTTGGTAACATTTTCAGTGAACCGAAGACATGGTCACAGCACGAACCGGTCCATATGCGCTGCACACATCTACTAAACCGATGAGGTTTAGATGAGAAAGGAGAAGGAGGAGGGTAGGGGTGGGACTGAAAGTAAAAGAACTGAATTTATCGACAAAAGTAAGTAGTTCTTTCAACATGCATGTAACCGAACGAGCTGATTCGTGGCCTACCTGTTATAGTTCAACAGGCAACAAAGTCCTCGAAGGAATACAAACAAACCGGAGTGCTTTTTACTTCGCGGAAGGGGTAAGAAGGGGTAGAAGAAAACGGAATAGGCAATAGGTGAAAAGGGCGAGGGAGGGGAGTGGGGGGGGGGGGGGGGGGGGCACAAAGCACCAATCTCAGGAAATCATACCATGAGATACCATTGCGTGCTGTTACACTGATGCCTGGCCAAATAGTCATCACGCCCTGTGGTAATTACACCTAGGGATTCGTACCACGAAGATAAGTGACAGACCACGGCAAATCATCAGCTGCGATTTGCTCGCCCTGGTGCTTGGTTTCTTGTTTCTTCCTCTGACTCTGTGGCTACAGAACAAACCCCCCCCCCCCCCCCCTCGCCTGTCTCTCTCTTTCCCCACGCTTCATCTCTCTCTCTCCTCCTTTCTCTCCCTCTCTCTCTTTCTCTCCACCCGCCCTCTCTCTTGCATCCCCCGCTCTCTCTCTCTCTTCTCTCTCTCTCTCTCTCTCTCTCTCTCTCTCTCTCTCTCTCTTGTCTCTCTGTGTTGTGGCTTAATGAAATGTACATGAATACTTTTGTATCACATTAGCTTTTACTTTGATCCGTTGCACATGTTCACTCAGTTACATGATCACATTCCCCTTCATGAGGGCTGGGGCCTACTGTGAACAAAATATCTTGAGTCTTGAGTCCTGAGTCTCTCTCTCTCTCTCTCTCTCTCTCTCTCTCTCTCTCCCCCCCCCCCCCCCCCCCCCATTTCTCGCACGTACTTACAGACGCATACGCGTGCAAGCAACCCGAGCACAAACACAATGGAAAACAGTATCCAAAGCCTCGGGGATGGGGGGGGGGGGGGGGGGGGGTCTAAAATATGTGCTTACGTAACTCAAAGACAAACAAAAAAAAGCAACCCGAGACCAAACAAGCAGCCGGAGAAATGCAATGAAAATCCACGCACTAATACCTTAAAAGGCCGCGATGGAAAAAAAAAAAAAGCAGCAAGCTACATGCACCCGAAACAGACACACGCCACGCACGCATGCGCACACACACACACACACACACACACACACACACACACACACACAACACACACACACACACACACATTTTCAAAGGAAAATGGAATTAAAATCTAGTAAGAAAGGAAAATGTTTCATCTGAAAACAACACAACCCACTCACCACTTGTGCAAGTTTGAGACTCAAACTACCGAATACTCCTTCTACAAAAACAACAACAACAACAACAACCAGAAACCATCCTATTCACTTCATTAAGCAGTCAAGTCATTCACTTCAGAGCGCTCACATCTTTCTGGATGTCACGATTCATCCACAAGAACTAAACACATGCACAAGAACCAAATAATGTAAGTATGTTATGAGAAACTGCAGGAGATTTTAAAAAGACAACAACACACAAAACAAACACAGCAGTGGCAAGATCATGTCTAAGGGTGAAGTATTTCTATACCGTGGTGGAAATCCCTTTCCGTCGATGGCATCTTCATTCACGGCAAGACGACAAAACGGGAACATTGATCATCTTATGTCATCGCCCCTGACCTTTACCTTCGCTCCTCTAATGTCAGGTGTCAATGATGATATCATGAGGGTGGCTGGCGTGCCGGGGACAAGGCTTGTTGCGAGTTCCAATCTGCCGGAACCAGTCTCGTCTCCGTAAACTATCGATTGCGCCGTTCAGCTTGTGTCGATCTCCATCCCCTATCCCTTTACACACTCCCCTCCCCTTGTGTCCATCTCCCTCCCCTATCCCTTTACACACTCCCCTCCCCTTGTGTCCATCTCCCTCCCCTATCCCTTTACACACTCCCCTCCCCTTGTGTCCATCTCCCTCCCCTATCCCTTTACACACTCCCCTCCCCTTGTGTCCATCTCCCTCCCCTATCCTTTTACACACTCCCTCCCCTTGTGTCCACCTCCCTCTCCTATCCCTTTACACACTCCCCTCCCCTTGTGTCCACCTCCCTCCCCTATCTCTTTACACACTCCCCTCCCCTTGTGTCCACCTCCCTCCCCTATCCCTTTACACACTCCCCTCCCCTTGTGTCCACCTCCCTCCCCTATCCCTTTACACACTCCCCTCCCCTTGTGTCGATCTCCCTAACCTATCCCTTTACACACTCCCCTCCCCTTGTGTCCACCTCCCTCCCCTATCCTTTTACACACTCCCCTCCCCTTGTGTCGATCTCCCTCCCCTATCCTTTTTGCACACTCCCCTCCCCTTGTGTTCATCTCTCTCCCTATCCCTTCACACACTCCCTCCCTTGTGTCCACTTCCCTCCCCTATCATTTTACACACTCCCCTCCCCTTGTGTCGATCTCCCTAACCTATCCGTTTACACACTCCCCTCCCCTTGTGTCCATCTCCCTCCCCTATCCTTTTACACACTCCCCTCCCCTTGTGTCAATCGCCATCCCCTATCCTTTTACACACTCCCGTCCGCTTGTGTCCATCTCCCTCCGCTATCCTTTTACACACTCCCCTCCCTTGTGTCCACTTCCTCCCCTATCCTTTTACACACTCCCCTCCCCTTGTGTCCATCTCCCTCCCCTATCCTTTTACACACTCCCCTCCCATTGTGTCCATCTCCCTCCCCTATCCTTTTACACACTCCCCTCCCCTTGTGTCGATCTCCCTCCCCTATCCTTTTACACACTCCCTCACCTTGTGTCCACCTCCCTCCCCTATCCTTTTACACACTCCCTCTCCTTGTGTCCATCTCCCTCCCCTATCCCTTTACACACTCCC
This sequence comes from Conus ventricosus, assembly GCA_018398815.1. Classification (NCBI taxonomy): domain Eukaryota; kingdom Metazoa; phylum Mollusca; class Gastropoda; order Neogastropoda; family Conidae; genus Conus; species Conus ventricosus. Next base: position 96,834,320 of record CM031602.1, on the reverse strand, counting down.
CTCCTCTTGTGTCCACCTCCCTCCCCTATCCTTTTACGCACTCCCCTCCCCTTGTGTCCACCTCCCTCTCCTATTCCTTTACACACTCCCCTCCCCTTGTGTCCATCTCTCTCCCCTATCCCTTTACACACTCCCCTCCCTTGTGTCCACTTCCCTCCCCTATCCTTTTACACACTCGAGCACAAACACAATGGAAAACAGTATCCAAAGCCTCGGGGATGGGGGGGTGGGTCTAAAATATGTGCTTACGTAACTCAAAGACAAACAAAAAAAAGCAACCCGAGACCAAACAAGCAGCCGGAGAAATGCAATGAAAATCCACGCACTAATAACTTAAAAGGCCGCGATGGGAAAAAAAAAAGCAGCAAGGTACATGCACCCGAAACAGGCACACGCCACGCACGCATGCACACACACACACACACACACACACACACACACACACACACACACACACACACACACACACGCACGCACGCACACGCACACACACACACATACCCGCACGCACACACACACACACACACACACACACACACACACACACCACACACACACACATTTTCAAAGGAAAATGGAATTAAAATCTAGTAAGAAAGGAAAATGTTCAATCTGAAAACAACACAACCCACTCACCACTTGTGCAAGTTTAAGACTCAAACTACCGAATACTCCTTCTACAAAAACAACAACAACAACCAGAAACCATCCTATTCACTTCATTAAGCAGTCAAGTCATTCACTTCAGAGCGCTCACATCTTTCTGGATGTCACGATTCATCCACAAGAACTAAACACATGCACAAGAACCAAATAATGTAAGTATGTTATGAGAAACTGCAGGAGATTTTAAAAAGACAACAACACACAAAACAAACACAGCAGTGGCAAGATCATGTCTAAGGGTGAAGTATTTCTATACCGTGGTGGGAATCCCTTTCCGTCGATGGCATCTTCATTCACGGCAAGACGACAAAACGGGAACATTGATCATCTTATGTCATCGCCCCTGACCTTTTCCTTCGCTCCTCTAATGTCAGGTGTCAATGATGATTATCATGAGGGTGGCTGGCGTGCCGGGGACAAGGCTTGTTGCGAGTTCCAATCTGCCGGAACCAGTCTCGTCTCCGTAAACTATCGATTGCGCCGTCAGCTTGTGTCGATCTCCATCCCTATCCCTTTACACACTCCCCTCCCCTTGTGTCCATCTCCCTCCCCTATCCCTTTACACACTCCCCTCTCCCCTTGTGTCCATCTCCCTCCCCTATCCCTTTACACACTCCTCTCCCCTTGTGTCCACCTCCCTCCCCTATCCCTTTACACACTCCCCTCCCCTTGTGTCCATCTCCTCCCCTATCCCTTTACACACTCCCCTCCCCTTGTGTCCATCTCCCTCCCCTATCCCTTTACACACTCCCCTCCCTTGTGTCCATCTCCCTCCCTATCCTTTTACACACTCCGCTCCCCTTGTGTCCAACTCCCTCCCCTATCCCTTTACACACTCCCTCCCCTTGTGTCCACCTCCCTCCCCTATCCCTTTACACACTCCCCTCCCCTTGTGTCCACCTCCCCCCTATCCCTTTACACACTCCCCTCCCTTGTGTCCATCTCCCTCCCCTATCCCTTTACACACTCCCTCCCCTTGTGTCCACCTCCCTCCCCTATCCCTTTACACACTCTCCTCCCCTTGTGTCCATCTCCCTCCCCTATCCCTTTACACACTCTCCTCCCCTTGTGTCCATCTCCCTCCCCTATCCCTTTACACACTCCTCTCCCCTTGTGTCCATCTCCCTCCCCTATCCCTTTACACACTCCCCCCCTTGTGTCCATCTCCCTCCCCTATCCTTTTACACACTCCCCTCCCCTTGTGTCCAGCTCCCCCCCTATCCCTTTACACACTCCCCTCCCCTTGTGTCCATCTCTCTCCCTATCCCTTTACACACTCCCCTCCCCTTGTGTCCATCTCCCTCCCCTATCCCTTTACACACTCCTCTCCCGTTGTGTCCATCTCCCTCCCCTATCCTTTACACACTCCCCTTCCCTTGTGTCCACCTCCCTCCCCTATCCCTTTACACACTCCCCTCCCCTTGTGTCTATCTCCCTCCCCTATCCTTTACACACTCCCCTCCCCTTGTGTCCACCTCCCTCCCCTATCCTTTTACACACTCCCTCCACTTGTGTCCATCTCCCTCCCCTATCCCTTTACACACTCCCTCCACTTGTGTCCATCTCCCTCCCCTATCCCTTTACACACTCCCCTCCCCTTGTGTCCACCTCCCTCCCCTATCCTTTTACACACTCCCCTCCCCTTGTGTCCATCTCCCTCCCCTATCCTTTTACACACTCCCCTCCCCTTGTGTTCATCTCTCTCCCCTATCCCTTTACACACTCCCTCCCTTGTGTCCACTTCCCTCCCCTATCCTTTTACACACTCCCCTCCCCTTGTGTCGATCTCCCTAACCTATCCTTTACACGCTCCCCTCCCTTGTGTCCATCTCCCTCCCCTATCCTTTTACACACTCCCCTCCCCTTGTGTCAATCGCCCTCCCCTATCCTTTTACACACTCCCCTCACCTTGTGTTCACCTCCCTCCCCTATCCTTTTACACACTCCCCCCTTGTGTCCATCTCCCTCCCCTATCCCTTTACACACTCCCCTCCCCTTGTGTCCATCTCCCTCCCCTATCCCTTTACACACTCCCCTCCCGTGTGTCCACCTCCCTCCCCTATCCTTTTACACACTCCCTCCCCTTGTGTCCACCTCCCTCCCCTATCCCTTTACACACTCCCCTCCCCTTGTGTCCACCTCCCTCCCCTATCCCTTTACACACTCCCCTCCCCCTTGTGTCCACCTCCCTCCCCTATCCCTTTACACACTCCCCTCCCCTTGTGTACACCTCCATCCCCTATCCCTTTACACACTCCCCTCCCCTTGTGTCCACTTCCCTCCCCTATCCTTTTACACACTCCCCTCCCCTTGTGTCCACCTCCCTCCCCTATCCTTTTACACACTCCCCTTCCCTTGTGTCCACCTCCCTCCCCTATCCCTTTACACACTCCCTCCCCTTGTGTCTATCTCCCTCCCCTATCCCTTTACACACTCCCCTCCCCTTGTGTCCACCTCCCTCCCCTATCCTTTTACACACTCCCTCCACTTGTGTCCATCTCCCTCCCTATCCCTTTACACACTCCCTCCACTTGTGTCCATCTCCCTCCCCTATCCTTTTACACACTCCCCTCCCCTTGTGTCCATCTCCCTCCCCTATCCTTTTACACACTCCCCTCCCCTTGTGTTCATCTCTCTCCCCTATCCCTTTACACACTCCCTCCCTTGTGTCCACTTCCCTCCCCTATCCTTTTACACACTCCCCTCCCTTGTGTCGATCTCCCTAACCTATCCTTTTACACGCTCCCCCCCCTTGTGTCCATCTCCCTCCCCTATCCTTTTACACGCTCCCCTCCCCTTGTGTCAATCGCCCTCCCCTATCCTTTTACACACTCCCCTCACCTTGTGTTCACCTCCCTCCCCTATCCTTTTACACACTCCCTCCCTTGTGTCCATCTCCCTCCCTATCCCTTTACACACTCCCCTCCCCTTGTGTCCATCTCCCTCCCCTATCCCTTTACACACTCCCCTCCCCGTGTGTCCACCTCCCACCCCTATCCTTTTACACACTCCCTCCCCTTGTGTCCACCTCCCTCCCCTATCCCTTTACACACTCCCCTCCCCTTGTGTCCACCTCCCTCCCCTATCCCTTTACACACTCCCCTCCCCTTGTGTCCACCTCCTCCCCTATCCCTTTACACACTCCCCTCCCCTTGTGTCCACCTCCCTCCCCTATCCCTTTACACACTCCCCTCCCTTGTGTCCACTTCCCTCCCCTATCCTTTTACACACTCCCCTCCCTTTGTTCACCTCCCTCCCCTATCTTTTACACACTCCCCTTCCCTTGTGTCCACCTCCCTCCCCTATCCTTTTACACACTCCCCTCCCCTTTGTGTCCACCTCCCTCCCCTATCCCTTTACACACTCCCTCCCCTTGGTCCCCATCCCACTTGGCTCTTCTCCACTTTTGTTGTTGCTTGATTTACAACACACACACACACACACACACACACACACACACACACACACACACACACACACACACACGTACACGCACACGCATACGGGCGCTCCCCCCCCCCCCCCCCCCCCCCCCACACACACACAAACATGCACACACAAACACACATGCACACACACACACACACACACACACACACACACACACGCATGAACGCACACATACACACTCACGGACGCGCACACACACACACGCACGCACGCACGCACGCACACACACACACACACACACACACACACACACACACACACACCACACACACATACATACACACATGCAACGCAAACACACACACACACACACCCCCCCCATCACCACCACCACCATTACCCTGCAATACTGGATACTTTAAACAAACTAATTACCATAAGAACCTGATACCCAAAGAGCTGCATCGTCAGTGTCATACCACGGGACTGCCACATCACAGCTGGTGGATGCCCTCCTTTCCACCCTCCTGCCCTTCCCCCAGCACCAACCTGAACCCTCCCTTCCCTTTCCGATTCCTACCTGTACCCTCCTCAATACCCGTCTTTAACCTCCTCAGCATCCAGTTGCTGATAACTTCCTCAAAGCCCATCTCCTCAACACCCACATGTTTACTACAACACTCGCCTGTGCTCTCCTTTACCTCTGAACATCCACCCACCTGTACCCCCCTTAAAACCAATGTTTACCTACGTCCCAAACAGTACTTCGAATGAGACTACACACCGAAATTCGGTGTGTGAACGCACGCAGAACATCCTGCACACGCGTAAAATCCCATCACCAACTTTCGGAAGAGAAGACCAGTTTGGCCGTTGGTATGGATGACACGTTACGCATAGCATGCACCCTGTGTGAGAAAGGTAAAGAATGAAGTAAGGAAGGAAATTGAATGAACGCTATTGAACGATACTGACAGGATGACATGGGAAACGACTGAATGATGTGCTGGCAGGCAGCTCTTCAGTCGGCACTACTCAGGTTGGCAGCCCGTTGTGTACACGATAGTGTGGATTGTCAGTGCCTAGAACCTTTGGGAAGGCGCTTTATAAATGCTGTTATGATTGTTATTGTTATTATTATTATTATTATTATTACTATTATTATTATCGTAATTATTATCAACATCATCATTATTATAAGTATGATGATGATTATTATTATCATCATAATTATTATTATTGTTATCATAATTATTAACATTACTATGATTATTATTGCCTATTATTCGACAGCCACCTGTGCTCTCAACATCCATCTCTACCCTCCTCAACACAACTGTACCCTCTTTCAGACCCTCTCAACACCTGACGTCACCCTCTTCAATACCCACCTGTAGCCTCCTGAACACCCTCCTCAGCATCACCTATACCCTCCTCCACCACACACGCCTGTACCCATTGGACACCCACCTGTATCTTTGTCAATAGCCAGCGGTATCCTCCTCAACTCCCATTGGTGCCCTAGCCAACACCTTCCTTTTCCCTCCATCTTCGACACACTCCTGTCCCATTCTCCATACCTACCATGTAGCCATTCGGCACCCAATTTTACCTTCCTCAACACCTACCTGTACCCTGTTTGACAGAGGCATACATATCCACCAGTACCTCCAAACCACCCGCATACACCCTTCTCAACACCTACCTGTGCCTTCCCCAACACCCATCAATAGCCATAATATGAACTCCTTCACGAACCCTTCTCAACACCCTTCTTTACATTCGTTCAACCTATCCATTTATGTATGCTCTCTCTTTATTTCTTACACACACACACACACACACACACACACACACACACACACACACACAACAAACATTAATAACAACGAGTTTACAGGAATTCTTTTTGTTGATTTTGCAAAAGCATTTGATGTAATCGACCACACTCTCCTATTAAAAAAACTCAGCCATTACAAATTGACCAACGAAACCCTAAAATTTATTTCTTCATTTCTCACAAACCGCTATCAGCTTGTCGAAATAAATTCTAAACGATCAACGTTGCTACCAGTTAAGTTTGGGGTGCCTCAAGGATCTGTATTAGGACCACTTTTGTTTTCTATTTACATTAATGACCTGCCTTTGTACATTCAATGTGTTTGTGAAATGTTCGCTGATGACACTTCTCTACAAGATAAAAACAGAAATGCGGCTGAACTCGTAACTAATCTACAAGATAACCTTAACAGACTTGACGAATGGACTGAACTGAATCATATGGCTCTCAATATCAGCAAAACTAAATGTATTTATGTAACTTCACGTCAAAAAAGGAAAAAAATGTGTTCCCCCTTTGCACCATTATACCTCAAAGGACAAATTATAAACGAAGTAGTCTCACATAAAGTTTTAGGAGTCACCATCGACAACGATTTACTATGGTCTGAACATATTTCTGATTTAGGGAAAAAAATTTCAAAAAGACTATATCAGCTTTCAAAATTAAGAATTTTCTAAATCTATACTCCAGGAAAATGTTTTTTTCATGCACACATCCTATCTCTAATTAATTATGCATCCACATTATGGGATAACTCAAGTGAAACTAACCTAAAATACATAAATCGATTATACAAAAGAGCTATAAAATTAATTAAATTAAGTCCTAACACGTTGAGTAAAGATGATTATAAGAATTTGGATATTCTTCCTCTTAAGGAGAGGCTTTATTTAACAAATATTTGTTCATGTACAATATTGTGAACGGAATATCTCCGAGAAAAATTGTACGATATTTCTCTATCAATGAAAATAGACACAATCACAAACTTTCCTTTCCCAGACCTCGCAACGATCTGTATAAATCAAGTTTTACTTACTCTGGTGGATCTATTTGGAATAATCTACCCGTACACTTGAAATGTATTTGGTCTAGAACTGGTTTTAAAAACGCACTAAAAAAATATTTATTAGAAAAACTATAAACAAAACGTTATTTATTTTGGCTTGTTATGTAATCTCTCTCTCTCTCTCTTCTCTCTCTCTCTCTCTCTCTCTCTCTCTCTCTCTCTCTCTTTTCTATTCTTCTTTTTTCCTTCCTCCTTCTCCTCTTCTTCTTCCTCTTTTCTTCTCTTTCTTCTTGTTCTTGTTCTTCTTCTTGTTATAGTTCTTTTCTTCTTCTTCTTCTCTTCTTGTTCATCTTGTTCTTCTTCTTATTCTCACTCTCTCTCTCTCTCTCTCTCTCTCTCTCTCTCTCTCTCTCTCTCTCTCTCTCTCTCTCTCTCTCACTCGCTCGCTCCCTCGCTCTCACTCTCTCTCTCACTTTCTTCCTCTTCTCTCCTTTACTCTCTTCAAGTCTTGATATATAACGTACTTGTATTAATCATGAATTAAGAAAGGTTGAATTGAAAACCAGTTTGTAGTATAACTGTTTTAATTGTATTTACACATGGTGTACTTCACATATCTGTTTAACTTTATATGTGCTCATGATGTTCCTTTTCCTTACATATATGTGCTTGTGTGTGTGTGTGTGTGTGTGTGTGTGTGTGTGTCTGTGTGTGTGTGTGTGTGTGTGTGTTTCTATCGGTCTAAATATAATTTCCAATTTCCAATTGATATTGTTTGCATGCCTATGTTGTTTACCTTGAAATGATTAGTCTTTGGATGTTGCCTTATGATTCTCTTTTCTTGTTGCCTTATGATGTTCTTTTCTATTGTTTTTGGAGGGCAGGATGTAAAAAAGCTGTATCGCTTACTCTTTTACCCTCATTAAAGATCATTTTGACTTTGACTTTGACACACACACACATTTCATCTCTCTCTCTCTCTCTCTCTCTCTCTCTCTCTCTCTCTCATGAACACACATACACATCTATATCTATCTACCTTTTTTCTACACACACACACACACACACACACGCACACATACGTCTCTCTCTCTCTCTCTCTCTCTCTCTCTCTCTCTCTCTCTCTCTCTCTCTGTACAGATACAAAGAAAAAACTTTACCACACAACCGCTTATAATTCTGCTTTGTATGTTATTGTCCAATTTTTCTGTCCTTTCCGGGACCTTCTTCTGGTATGGGAGAGCAGCAGACTAAAGATACCCATTATTATTCTCCTGATTAAAGTTTGCTAATAATTAGAATTGGGGGGAGAGGGTCAAAGGGAATAGGGAATCTGACGGCAAGGGAGCGGTAGTGACGGGGCGTTGGGGAGAGGCAGGATAAGAGACAGACAGACAGGAGGGACGGACTGACAGAGAGACAGACAGATAGACAGACAGATAGGAGGGTGGGACTGACAGAGAGGGACTGACAGAGATTGGAGAGAGAGAGAGAGAGAGAGAGAGAGAGAGAGAGAGAGAGAGAGAGAGACAGACAGACAGATAGACAGACAGACAGGCAGAGACAGAGGAACAGCCCTGTCTGACACAGTTCTCCGTTCATAGTCAATTTCATCATCAATACGCACAAAGTACACGTTGTCTTTCAGGGCTAGAAATCAGAACTGAATTCTTTTTCTCATTTTCTACCGCCATTAACCTCTCTCTCTCTCTCTCTCTCTCTCTCTCTCTCTCGAGATAATCACTAACGCCCTCTGAATGGCAGGCAGTCGCAGCGCCGTTCATACACACTGTCTCTGTGCATGTGCTCCCACCCCGCGCAGCTGCCTGCCTCCGCAGTCCGCTCCCTTTGTATCATCTCGCTGGCCACGGAGCCACGCCGTGCAATCCCACCACCACCCTTCACTGACTAACTAGTGGGCTGACTAATTCACGGGTAGTGGTGTGCCGTATCATACTGCTAGCAGGGCGAGCGACGGGGAGGTGACTAACTAGCTGTACGGGAGGTACAGCGCCAAGCCCAGGTGTCTGCCCGGAGAATGGAGGATAGGAGTCACTCACAGATGCTACACCATAAGGATGATTAACAAACGAACGAACAAACAAACAAACAAGCACACAAGCACACAAACAAACAGATGTCTTTATGTTCAAGTGGAAGCAATCTGTTTTCTTGGTGATTCAGAGTAGTCGTCGTGATCGCGATACCTCATCGGTGTTCCCGGGAGAGCAACGCCGCAACAATGAAATTGTCACTGGCTGAACGAAAGTAACGCAATGCAATTACAGTTAGTGGAGAGAGAGAGAGAGAGAGAGAGAGAGAGAGAGAGAGAGAGAGAGAGAGAGACAGACAGACAGACAGACAGACAGAAACAGGCAGAGAGAGAGAGAGAGAGAGAGAGAGAGAGAGAGAGAGAGAGAGAGAGAGAGACAGACAGTCAGACAGACAGAGAGAAAGATAGAGACAGACCGAGAGAGAGAGAGAGAGAGAGAGAGAGAGAGAGAGAGAGAGAGAGACAGACACAGACAGAGAGAGAGAGAGAGAGAGAGAGAGAGAGAGAGAGAGGTTAAATGATTAGGCCTTGGCCCGTCAAGAAGATTTGAATTAATAAAATCTCATCACAACGAAGCTTTAGAAATTTGAAACTAATGGTCAGGACAGTAGAATAAGACGTCACATCACTTTGCTACTTGTTCACTATTTCCTTACACTTAAATGCTCATAGATGCAAGGAAACGGACCAGCAATCAAAGTGAGTAAGCAAGCGTGTAGGCACATTCGCGCACGCGTGCACACGCACACACACACACACGCACACACACACATATACACCACACACAACACACACACACACACACACACACACACACAGATTAATAATGATGATGACGATGATGAGCATTGTCTTCAGCAGACACAGCACAAAACAACACAGCACTGACAGTAAACAGATATCCTCGTGGCTTAGTCTTAAGTCAGCTCATTCCTAAAACTTTCTCTGCGGTCATGGGATATTCATGTATATATATGATGAATAGGAATCTCCTTCGAACACTGGGCCATCTTATCCACACAGGTACAACTACCCCAAACATTGTTCTTCGCCCGTCGAGTCGACGACAACCACTTCAGTCATTTTGTGGTTGAGGGGGCGGGAGGGGGGGAGGTGTGTGTGTGGATGATTTGTGGATACGCAGGTGGCTGATCAAGCCGATGCGTGCACGGAATGTGCGGTAATAGCTTGGGCAGGGAATGTGTGAGACCTGTTCTTACTTGCTAGCACAAGCTTTCCTTGCCTGTCTTTTTTTGTTATTGCGCTCCAGCTGTCTTTTCTTCGCATAAATTGGCAACTTTGTGGGTAGAGTAGCGCTATCTAGCTCGAACCATAACAGTTTGTTCCCCTGTGTCAGGGTTGATGTTAAACGCTTTCAAGGACTGTTTAAGAATGTCTTTGAAACGTTCCTTCTGGCCTTCATGGGAACGCTGTCCTTGTTGCAGCTCACCGCAGAAGAGCCTCTCGGGTCACAAACTTCTTTCCCGAACGTAAAACCTCTACAAAGCACAGCACGTGGGAGAAGGACCGCCAGAAAGCAGAAGACAAAGATGTTTCCAAAAGAAAAATAAATAATAATAATAATAAAGGAACATTGTGTTTTTGCGGGTTGTTCTTTTCAGACTGTTGATACTGGTAGCAGAATTGTAGGAATGAGAGGTGTTGTACAAGGAATAACTCCAAAATGGTCACGTTTTACTCCGTCTAATCCCACTAGCTTTGGTGCTGGTTTTCTCATTGGTTTTAGTTTGCGTTTCTTTCCTTGCCTTTTTTTCATTCTTCTTCTCCCTCCTTCCTCCATTTACATTATCCCCTGTGATTATCGGCTCTCTTTATTGATTTATATGGCGTTTACTTGTTTCTTCTTTCCTTCCTTTCGTTCTTGCTCGGTTCATGAATTATTTGTGGTGTGGGATGGTCTGTAGTGAGTTGCCGTGTTAATGGGCTCCAGGGAAACGGGCTGTCTGATTGGGCAAACCAGTCCACCAATCACAAGGAGCCCTCATCGATCACCCACTGAGCTATCGGTGATCGCTGCACGTGCCCCAGACAAAGCTGATCCTATTATGGACAGCGTGCTGGGCTGTCTGAGACACACGGTGAGGGTATGGGAATTCGCGGAGCCGAACACACACACACACACACACACACACACACTCTCTCTCTCTCTCTCTCTCTCTCCCTCTCTCGCTTTCTCTCGCTCGCTCTCTTAAACATACACACGCACGCATGCATACACGCACTTTCAGTCTCTCACTGACATCTCTTTATTCTTTCTAAAGATCAATTTCTGCCCTTCCCCTCTTTCTCTTATCGGCGGTATTCCTCTCTCTCTCTCTCTCTCTCTCTCTCTCTCTCTCTCCATTTTTACCTCTTTCATTCATTCTCCCCCCCCCCCCCCCCCCTTTCCTTTTTTTTTCTCTCGCAAAACCCTGCGCTTAGGTGAACGTACAGAAGAGACAAGTGTGCTTTATGGGTATGTATGCGTTCATAGGTGAACGTACAGAAGAGACAAGTGTGCTTTATGGGTATGTATGCGTTCATAGGTGAACATACAGAAGAGACAAGTGTGCTTTATGGGTATGTATGCGTTCATAGGTGAACGTACAGAAGAGACAAGTGTGCTTTATGGGTATGTATGCGTTCAAAACGGACGGTGATTTATGGAATTTTCGATCACGACCTAAGACTTCTTCGATACAGTTTGAGTCTAATAATCTACGGCATCGTCTACGTTGACAAATCGATAGTAGTTGACGGCATTGTCTGTATATCTTGACTTAATCTGTCTTCAAACAGCTGAGTGGCTTTCATTCAAATTTACACACACTTTTCTATGGGGTAGGTATTGACCAATGTTTCCTTATTGAAGCCTACACAAATGACAGGATCCGTTTCAGTTTCAATGTCATCAAGGTGTCACTGCGTGCGGACTAGTCAATATATACGTTACACCACATCCGTTAAGTTTTGAGACCACACTGCGCATGATTCAAAGCTGACGGAAAACTGAATTAATGACTAAGATGAGAGAATATAAGAAGAGAATCTCGTGGCTACGACTTAGCAGATGTCTGACCAACACATTGGCCCAACGCTTACCAAAGGTGTAAGGGAAAGCCGCTCCAGGCTGGAGAATTCTTTCCTCCGTGCGGGGAACAGCGCAGGACGGCAGCATTGTGCACCGAAGTAAAAAGACACTCAACCCTAATCTGTCTCTCAAGATAGTTTAGAGACTTTCACTTGAAATGAAAAAAAAAGAATGGTACCATGTTTTTCGTTAACTTCAGAGTGAAGATAAATATTCTCGGTTGAATTGCAAATAATCTCAAGGTAATTTGTCCTTCAAATGAAAACAGACTCAGTAACAATCGGTCTTTAAAAATCAGTAAAGATGCTCGGTTGAAGAGAAAACATTTTTAAAGTTGATCTGTCTTCGAAGAGAGTTTACAAATTCCTAACTGGAGTGAAAACGATCTTCCAGGACAGTATAAATATTTTCAGCTGGAGTGAAATGTTAAATCTGGCTTCCAAAAGAATGTTGATTATTCAGTTGGGGAGAACATGATCTCAACATGCGGCGTTTCAAGGCAGCGCGCAGATTCTCAGTTGTTGGCGTGAAAACAATCTCGATGGCAATCTGTCTCTCAGGAGAACTGAGAGATTCCAGGTTATAATGGTTCAGAAATGGTTGTATTGGGTTACTGCGTTAAAAATAGGAAGAGATATTACTGCCGTAGGGGAGAGAAC
>CM031602.1:96814109-96816609 GCA_018398815.1 Conus ventricosus | reverse complement strand
GATGCACTCATTATTGGATTTATCCGCCCCCCCTCTCCCCCGTTTCCCTCCACTTGATTTTAAAAAAGCAAAATGGCCACCAGGGGTGTAACAGTCCCACCGGTCCTTCCTACCGATAAGAGAATGTAACTATTTTGGGTGCATGGGGGCCGCGTATGGGGGCAATATCGCTGAACATAATTAGAACAGATCACCCTCTCACCCGTCGCCCTTAAACACAACATTTATCTTGTGTGCGTCGTAGGTGATGTGGATTCTATACGCACGGAAGCTGACCTATACAAACTGCCTTCTTTCTACTTCCTCTCTGTTTATTATCCCTGTCTCTTCTATTTACACAGATGTATGTCTGGGACATGTGCTTTGCCCAAACCTTCCTTGCGATCGGATGATCAGCCGGCGGCACTGACCCACTGCCAGTCTTGAGGGACAATGCATCAGAGCCAGACACACACTGTGCACTGAGCAGACGCATTAAGCAACCCCGTGGCAAAATAGCCCTTGGTAGTCTCTGCTACACAGAAAACTACTATGAGTCAAAAACAGGGGCAAAAAGGTGTGACGCAGGTTTTATGGCATCGTCCTGAGATTTGTAAAGGCAGACTACAGTCAGTTATGACGGGAAAGTGGTACAATGGATTTTTGTAGTCCTTTTGGCTTTTTAGGCTGGTTTGGAAATCTTAGCGTGAGAAACAAAAACATTTCAGAGTGGTGAACACATGTGGAAAGATTGGCCAAAATCAAGAACAGCTGGATAAATTATATGAATGTCAAATCACACAATAACCTGTGAACATTGCTGCCGACAGTTCTCATGTTCTTCAAAAAACTACAATGTTCTACCCTCCCTCTGGACGAAGATTCCAAATTCCAATATTGAAGACAAATGGAACCAAAAACTGTTTTGTACCCAATTCCATGAAACTCCTGAATCATAACTAAACTTTCAATAAGATCCGGTTCAGAAAGCTTGTTTGTGTGTGTGTATATATATATATATATATATGTGTGTGTGTGTGTGTGTCTGTGTGTGTGTGTGTGTGTGTGTGTGTGTGTGTGTGTGTGTGTGTGTGTGTGTGTGTGTGTGTGTGTGTGCTTGCGTGCGTGCGTGCGTGCGTGCGTGCGTGCGTGCGCGCGGGCGCGTGTGTGTGTGTATTATTCTATTCTGTGTGCGAGTGGGTGGGTGGGTGGATGGGTGGGTGTGATACGTGATGTGTTGTTTTTATGGCCACGCTTAATTTCCCTTTGGAGATAATAAAGTGTTCTTGACCTGACTTGAATTCAGAATGGAATGCAGTGCACCACAACAATAAACTTCCTGGGACACGGACGGGGAATGCAGCCTTCAGTTCAGGCACCCCTCTGGAACCTTTTCCGATCCACCCTGATGAAATAGGCAAGAGAAAGCAAATCCATTCTTCTCCCGTGACAAGCCACAAATGAGTCGATTGTTATCAGAGCTACTATCTGACGGGGATGGATTGCGCGTGTTCATGTGCTGGAAAATAACGAAATGCATCTAATAAATAATCAAACCTAGTGAGTGTGCTTTCGACCTCATGGACACAATCGCTTCTCTCTCTCTCTCTCTCTCTCTCTCTCTCTCTCTCTCTGTGCGTCAGAGAGAGAGCGCGCGTGCGTGGTGCGTCAGTGTGTGCGCGCGTGCGTACGTGTGTGCGTTCGAATGTGTGTGTGTGTGTGTGTGTGTGTGTGTGTGTGTGTGTGTGTGTGTGTGTGTGTGTTCTTGCTTGCTTGCTTGCTCATATGCTCATATACAGAGGGAGAGAGAGAGAGAGACTCATCTCACTCCCCCTACACACACACACACACACACACACACACACACACACACACACACACACTCAAACACACACACACACACACACACACACACACACACACACACACACACACACACACACACTCACACACACACTCACACTCACACAGTTCCCCACCCCAGTATCTACCCATCCCCACCCCCACCCCACCGCATACCTGTCTATTCCAATTCGAACTCTCCGCCAGAGCAGCCTCCGCGGTGGCAGCGCCTAAAGGTAAATAATTGATCAAAGGGATCGGAGCCTCCGCGGGCCAAAACCAGCGCTAATCCTCCCCACAGCACATACTGCGCCCCCCCCCCCCCCCCCCCCCCCCCGGCACCACCTCCTGCAGCCACAGACGTACTGACCCACAGAGGGATGGGAGACCCTGCGGAAAAGGTGGGGGAGTGGACCAGGGGGTGACGGGAATCAACGGTAAAGTGGATCATGTTTAAGCAATGTTGTATAAAGTGATGAGGCAAATGGTCATGGTAACACAACTCTCTCTCTCTCTCTCTCTCTCTCTCTCTCTCTCTCTCTCTCTCTCTCTCTCTCACACACACACACACACACACACACACACACACACACGCACACGCACGCACACTCACGCACGCACACATACACGTACACACTCACACACACATACACACACTCTCTCTCTCTCCTTCTCTCTC
>CM031602.1:96801609-96809109 GCA_018398815.1 Conus ventricosus | reverse complement strand
AGTATGACCTTTTGGCGCGTTTTCAGTCTGCGTACCGTGCTCATCATTCCACTGAAACCGCTCTCCTCCGCGTTCTAAACGACCTTCTTGTTGCTTCGGACGATTCCAAAGTTTCCCTTCTCACGCTGTTAGATCTGAGTGCCGCGTTTGACACCATAGATCATGGAATTCTTCTCACCCGTCTCAGACACGTTTTCGGCATTGATAATGTAGCGCTTTCTTTCCTGCAATCATACCTCTCTGGACGTAGGCAGACCGTTTCGATCTAGGCTTTTGTTTCTAAACCTACACCTCTTAAGTTTGGAGTTCCACAGGGCTCAGTTCTGGGCCCTCTGCTGTTTCTACTGTATACACAACCACTTCCCAACGTAATTGATAGTCATTCAGTCTCTCACAGTGAATTTGCTGATGATACTCAGCTCTACAACTCTTCTTATCCCAATCAAATCCATAGACTTCTTTCTACCAGTGAAAACTGCATCTCTGACGTGAAACGGTGGATGACCCAGAACAAGCTCCAACTTAATGATTCAAAGACAGAAGCTCTCCTGGTTGGCGGTAGGGGTGAATCGGACCAGGCCCTCAAAATCACTATTGGCCATAGCGAAATAGCATTCTCCACATCTGTAAGGAACCTAGGAGTCATGTTTGATGAAGATCTGTCCATGAAACCTCATGTAAACAAAGTTTGTCAGGTGGCGTATTACGAGTTAAGGAAAATTAGCACTATTCGCCACTATCTTTCACAAAAGGCCACTCAGACTCTTGTTACTTCACTTGTTCTGTCTCGTCTTGACTATGGAAATTCTCTTGTTGCCGGCATCCCTGACACTCTGCTAAACAAGCTCCAAAAAGTTCAAAATAGTGCTGCTAGGTTAGTTTTTAGATGTCCCAAGAGAACTCACACCACTCCACTCCTTCGAGCCCTGCATTGGCTCCCCATCGCCCAGAGAATAGATTATAAACTTAGCATTATGTGTTTCAACGTCATCAACCAAACCGCACCGCACGCACTCAAAGAAATCCTCACAGTCTACACCCCCTCTAGATCTCTCCGTTCATCTACTGACACAAAAACGTTCAAGGTTCCCCGACGCAACAAGAAAACTCAAGGACAGCGTGCCTTCTCTTACATCGGCCCTATAACATGGAACAGCCTGCCTCTCCATGTACGAAATTCTAATTCCCTGACACAGTTCAAAAGCTCCCTTAAGACCCACCTCTTTCGATCCGCCTTTCCCGCTCGCTAGTGAGATGCAGCTGCTTGCTTTGCACATGTACATAATGACTGATTTTGATGAGTGTTATACATTATTGAGTTTCAGACACCTTGATCATGTACAGTTAGTTATCCTTGTATATTTCTTATCCCTTATTTTATTACTATTTTGTATTGTGAGTGTGTGGATTGTGAGTTTTGTGAGTTTGCTACGTATGAGCATATATGCACGAAATGCCATTGTAAACGCCACGAGCTTCTTGACAAGAAGGTGTGTGCGTATAAATAATCACTATTATATATATATATATATATATATATATATATATATATATATATATATATATATATATATATATATATATAAAGTCATCAGCAAACGCACGGCAGATCAAAACAGGGATGTCTTGTGCTGTCACGCATCGAAATAAAAACCTCACCGGAATTATTTTTTTCGTTTCCATTCAATTTGGGGCGTGTTACTGAAAGGCCTATGTTTTCACTGAGCAGTCGTTTTTCCGTTTTTCGATTCTGCGAGCGTGTTGTGCTCACCGTGCAACCGTTTTGGAAAAAAGGTTTCCACTTGTGGGGGCACACCTCGATTGCCATCACATTTACACTGTCGTAGTCTGAGGTGTAATGACACTAGGTGTAATGACACTAGGTGTAATGACACTATCCCCTACTCTTGCAGTCGATTGCTATTTGCAGCCAGATTTGTAATGGGCCCTCAAGGGTATGAACCTAATGTCATTGTCTCATAATAATATCATGTTCATAAATGTCCATCTTGAACCACCTGTAGGAATATCTGGTTTAAAACTTCCATGCATCCAGTTTCATCAGGTACAGCACTGGTCGAGTACTCAGTCAATTGGATCCGCGTTCTTCCATCTTTAGTTTTTTCTCTGCTCTGGTCTGTGTTCACTATGTATACATATCACAGAAAATGTCAACTTTTTCAATCCATATGTTTTTGCGCATGCAACTCCCTACAGGCGGGTTTCTACAATTTCACCTCACTTCAATTCAATTCATTTTTAATCTCATCCATAAGGGTTTTTGCCTTCGCTTCATATTTGAAACACACACACACACACACACACACACACACACACACACACACACACACACACACACACACACACTGGAGACTGTGCCAGAAAATGAAAATGAATGAAAGTGAAATTATCTAAATCAATTCTTTATGCATTCTGACTTTGGGCACTCCCTCACTGTTTTCGCTTCCTCTCTCTCCCTACAATTTCACCTCACTTCAATTCAATTCACTTTTAATCTCATTCACAGGGAACTTGCTTTCGCTTCTTATTTGAAACACACACACACACACACACACACACACACACACACACACACACACACACACACACGCGCGCGCGCGCGCGCGCACACACACTGAGAAAAGTCCTTAGTCGTCAACACGTCCTTAACATGCCCGCCGGTTACAGACAAAGGTAATGGAAGCTACGGTTATGATCAGAACGACAACTGTCAGTCATCCGTGGCAACATCCTGACTCACACGTCACGTTCCGTTCCTCAACCGTAGCTTTAATCGTGAAGTCTCTGACACCATACAACCACCTTTTTTTTTACTTTGTTTTATTATTTCAGAATTTTAAAGCAAGCTGGAGAAAGGAAGAAAAAAAGAAGAAACGCTGAGTGGGTCCCATGGTTAGAGCTATTGCTTGCGGCACTGGCAATCGTGAGTTCAAATCATTCGTGAGGTAAGAGTTTTACGGCTTGAAAACTCTCTCTCTCCACCCAGCAGTGAACGGGTTTCCGGTTCAGGTCAAGGGAGGTAAAGGCAGATGAACATGCCGTGCCCCAAACACGGTGAACGTTTAACAGTTCGTCGTCCCAACGGACATTAAGCCACGGACGTGACATCAACAACCTCTGGTATGTGTTCTACTTCATTTTATATGATAATCATGAACCAGAGACGTTAACCAGCAATGCTCCGAAGATAATAAAGACTTAATTCCACATCATGCGTTGTGTGCTGCTGATACAAACGCACGTGACGCGTTCTCACACCCCAACTTTTAATCTGGGACAGTGTGACGCTGACCACTTTGAAATGTGTCTTAAATATTTGCGCAAGGTGACAGTGTCCCTGCAGCGATAGACAAATACCAGGATTTCGGCTGTTAATCTAAGCAGTTGGTGTGCCAGCGAGTCAGTATGTGATGGAGATGGCACTGTGAAAGGAACCATTGGCTTACAGGATGAGGAAGCTGACCTGCCCTAAACACTGCCTGCATTACCAAGGGTTCTGCTCATTTGGCTTGCATCTTCCTAAACACTTGTTTCCTGACTGACAGTATCGCGGTCTTCTAGCTGGGAGGCTGCTCATTTGGCTTGCATCTTCCTAAACACTTGTTTCCTGACTGACAGTATCGCGGTCTTCTAGCTGGGAGGCTGCTCATTTGGCTTGCATCTTCCTAAACACTTGTTTCCTGACTGACAGTATCGCGGTCTTCTAGCTGGGAGGCTGCTCATTTGGCTTGCATCTTCCTAAACACTTGTTTCCTGACTGACAGTATCGCGGGCTTCTAGCTGGGAGGCTGTGGGGTTGATTTCCATCACAGCCATTTGTTAATGAGATTTTTCTGCCCCGACTGGCTACCATCTAGATTTGAGTTCGCTAAGGGCGTAACTGCAAAGACTGGAACTACACAGTCGATGCGTCTCTGAGAGTGTTGCTCAAATTTCCTCTCCAACACTGCTGGTGTCTCTATCTCTCGGGCCTGGCTGACGCCGGATATGTTATGAAAGTAAGCGTAGCGCACATCCCTGTCATCCAGTGTCAGATCAGAATGGAAATTCAAGGCATCAACTTCATCATCCTCATCAGTCAGCATGGATGACTGTCTCAAATTCTGTGGCCCTTCGTGCTCTCCTCTCACGCTGACCTCGTACCGATCTTCTCTTCTCGTCCATGGCCTTGATGGTTTTTTTTTTCTGTCTTCTTTTTTTTTTTTTTTTTTGAAGTCACTGGTGTCGGCAAAATCATGGGCACTGTCGTTGGACGGACGTGATGACACACCTCGGAGGGAAAGCTCACATGCGTTGGCTACGTAGCCCAGCAATCATTGTCGTCAGTAGCGGCCTTCACACGTGGTGTCCTGCGTATGTCGGATCGGAACAGGCAACTCAAACCCAGCGAAGTGACTCGATAGCAGTGCAGTGTCCTCTCTGGTGGGTTGCCTCACGACGACTTAATACTGACTGCTCCCTGTGGACTGCCGGTGCCGGGGCTGTGGCGGGGCGGACCATGCTGTGGCTGTGGACGGGAGGCCGGAATGAACGGACTGGGTGTAATGCCACTGGGGAGGCACAGGAGATGAGGGAATAACCCTCCTAGCCTTGGGACAGACAGGAACGTACTCGTGTGTGTGTGTGTGTGTGTGTGTGTGTGTGTGTGTGTGTGTGTGTGTGTGTGTGTGTGTGTGCAAG
The DNA here is from genome assembly GCA_018398815.1 of Conus ventricosus. Lineage (NCBI taxonomy): Eukaryota > Metazoa > Mollusca > Gastropoda > Neogastropoda > Conidae > Conus > Conus ventricosus. The sequence continues at coordinate 96,804,408 of CM031602.1, read as the reverse complement.
TGCGCGCGCGTGAGTATGTGCATGTGATCATGTGTGTGTGTGAGAGAGAGAGAGAGAGAGAGAGAGAGAGAGAGAGAGGGAGAGAGAGAGAGAGAGGGGGGGGGGGGGGACGGAGGGAAAGAGGGAGGGTGGGAGGAAGAGAGTGGGTGACACAAATATGAGTAACTGTGTGCGTACGTGTGTGCGTGCTAGCCTGTACGAGTGCGCGCGCACGTATGTGTGTGTGTGTGTGTGTGTGTGTGTGTGTGTGTGTGTGTGTGTGTGTGTGTGTGTGTGTGTGTGTGCGTGCGTGCGTGAGCACGCGAGCCTGCTTGCATGCCTAAGCGTGTACATTCATAATATGGATGAAAAGCGAAGTGGCGAACGCAAATGAAGATGTCGACGTGACCACGATTTTCCAATGAAGAAGGTATTTTTCTTTAAATTTTGTATTCCGTGTTTTGTCTCGCAAATCTATGCCTAACTATTATAATACAATGTGAGACAACTTAATGTAGCAATCATATAATACACACACACACACACACACACACACACACACACACACACAATATATATATATATATATATATATGTGTGTGTGTGTGTGTGTGTGTGTGTGTGTGTGTGTGTGTGTGTGTGTGTGTGTGTGTGTACAGCAATGAATACTATGCTAACATCAAAGAAATGCCAAAACCTGGATATTGATATATTCTTCAAATGTTATTTAACATTTTATCGATGCCTGAAATGAAAACAACCTCTGACCTAACGCACTTTGCTTAAAATAGTCAGTGTTCGTTGTGACTAAGTAGCATAGAAAATAGAAAAAAAACACACATTTTCAGGAACGAAGTCCTGGTTTTCGCGTCTGTTTTACATTTTTTGGTAAATAAATTGTTCACACCGCGCGTGCGTTTGTGCACGTGTGCTTGCGAATGTTTTCGTCCAGCTGTGTCTTCATGTATACTGAAGGCGAAACCTTGTGAATAATACGAACAGACGAACATAAGACATCATTTTCTCCGATCCATCAGCCGTTGCTGGTTTGCTTTTTCGTTAAAAAAAGATTTGGTAAATGTCACTCGAATATCACTGATACTGAACTGAGAATAATCAACGATCACATTGATCAGTTTCTGTCTTTCTTTCTTACTTTTCTTTTTGCTCAGCGCATGCGATGGAAACCGCTGCATGTCATGTCATCATGTCACTTAATGACCTTGGCCTTTAACAATGTCACAACATACGGATCACAGCTGACACAATCATTATGCTGAAGATAACTGTAGGCCTTGATATAGACCTAATGAAGCTCATATTCAAATCCAGTTTTATTAAGACGTAAGCATGTACATGTGTGTGTGTGTGTGTGTGTGTGTGTGTGTGTGTGTGTGTGTGTGTGTGTGTGTGTGGCGAGCGCGCGCGCGCGCGTTCGAGTGTGCGCACGTATAAGCGCGTGCGCGTGTGTGTGTGTGTGTGTGTGTGTGTGTGTGTGTGCATGTGATCATGCGCGCGCGCGGGCGCTAATGTGCGTGCACGCCTGCTGCGAGCACGCGACATTGTTTGGGCCGCTGACTCTTCGTATCATGCAATGTGATGTTGATTTACGTGCTGATGTTCACTGTACGAGTCAATAGGCAAGAGTGCATCGACTTGCGACTGTGTCAGTCATTATCGGTAATGTTTAACTATTGTTAAACATTACCTCATTATCTTGAATAATCGACTTCATCAGGCCTAATGAAATGGCCTACATTAGGTTTATATTGCTGATGCGCTTGCGCGGCTAACTGACGAACAAAGACAAAATAATAACAAAAGTACTTACCCTCATTAGAACGTCCATTCACTCGAGTACCACAAAATTTGAAAAGTCTTCCAAATTGTGAAACATAAGTCCCTGGTGCACACAAAACACATGAACACACCAGTCGAGCTGGGTTTCATCAAAGGTGTCAGTGACACACTCAACGAACGTGACACTGAAAGTCTACGGTGACAAAGGTCCGCTTCTCTCCTCTTCCTGGCGTCACTCTGTGATGCCAGGCTCCGGGTCTCCGCGCACTCCGGCAGATCCAGTCTCTCCCCCCATACAAAGACACAACAGACGACACGCCGCTGTATTTGCAGGAGGACGGGAGGGAGCAGACGACTTTGCTTTCTTTTCGCGCGCCGTCGTCAATAGCGCGTGCGACAGTGCCTGTTCGCGCATGCGTCAATGACTGTCACCGTGTGTGCTTGGTGACGAGCAGTCGAGAGAGAGAGAGAGAGAGAGAGAGAGAGCTCTAGAGAAAGAGAGAGAGAATGGAGAAAGGAGACGGAGGCAGGAGCAAGAGAATGGGAGAAAGCTTTTACTGTCCGTTCACTGGAATCTTTGTGAAAGAAGAAATTCAGGCTGTTCTGTGTAAGATTCATATCTCATACCAACCCGGTGTACGATTAGTCATTGCGAGAGATTTTCGATCAGCCTACGTTTTTAATGTCAACTCAGGCTGTTTGATGGAAAAATAGTTTTGGAGTGAAATAGTTTTGTAGAGGTGCGATTAGTAATGGCGTTAGATTTCCGATTAGCCTACATTTTTACATGTCATCTCAGGTTAGTTTGATTGAATAAGAGTTTTGGATTGAAATAGTTTTGTAGAAGTGAGATTAGTAATGGCGTTAGATTTCCGATTAGCCTAAATTTTTACATGTCATCTCAGGTTAGTTTGATTGAATAAGAGTTTTGGAATGAAATAGTTTTGTAGAGGTGAGATTAGTAATGGCGTTAGATTTCCGATTACCCTACATTTTTACATGTCATCTCAGGTTAGTTGT
>CM031602.1:96766609-96799109 GCA_018398815.1 Conus ventricosus | reverse complement strand
TAGATATAGAGCAAATTCTATTGAAAACCAACATCATTCCGTTGGATACCTTTCTACCGTCTTCAGCGTTCCAGTAGCGTGTGAACTCGTTTGACCCTGTTGGGATACTCACACTATACTCGAGAGTATAGTCAGTTCACTCCGACTTCGTTGAGTGCAGACATTTGTGGGAAGAGGTTGTGGGAAAAGATAGATAAAAGATATGGTAGACAGAAAGGACAGTAGACGACAGTACAACGAAGGAGGAGACAGAGTTACTGAGACCGAAAGGAAAAGGGGACGTTACTAGCACAGAATGTCCGGAAAGAGGGGGACCTATTTGTACAAAAGACCGCCCAGTATCACCACGGGGGAACCTTTCTACCAAAAGGAGACTTCAGTTGAAAGTGTCATCAAAAGACTAAGAAGGGTGTGGAGTCTGCCCAGATGTTGACAATGAAAAGAGGATCTCTTCCAGAGCGACTGTCGTGAATGGGAATAGAACGCCAGACCGCGGATCGGAGAAACAAGCACATGGACACATCTTCTTCACAGGAAACATTGTAGCGTTACTGTCTCTTCTGTTGATCACTGAGAGGGCATCCCACTCTTAGCACGTTACGGTGTTTTATCTCTTACCCTCTCCCCATCTCCGTATCTGTCCCCCCCCCCCCCCTTCCACCACACACATCTCACCAGCTCCCAATCCTCGTCATATGTTTCCATGATAGTGTCATATCTCACTGGTGTTTCATCTTCATGATCTATTTCAATGAACGATCCACACCTTATTAGGTCCTTACCCTCATCATACATTTCAAAGATCGATCCAGACCTCAAGGGGACCCCGTCATCATCATATATATCTCAACAATCGATCTGCATATCACTGGGTCCCCATCCTCATCATACATCTCTATAATCGATCCACACTTCATTGGATCCTCATCCTCATCGTACATCTCAATGATCGATCCGTACCTCGTTGGGTCTCCATCCTCAGTATACATCGCAATAATCCATCAATACGTCCTTGGTCCCCATCCTCATCATACATCTTAATAATCAATCCACATCTCATCGGACCATCGTCCTCGTGGTCCATGCCAATGATAGACCTACGCTTCACTTTAATTACAGAGCCAATTAATTCACTGGTTCTTCGTTATACTCATCGTACATGCCGTCGACGGATAAGCACCTCATTAGGTCTTCATCCTCATCATACATGTTAACGAGAAAGCCACACCACACCGCTTCCTCATTATTATGCATGTCAATGACAGAGCCACACCTCATGAGTTCCTCATCCTCATCATACATTTCAATGACAGAGCCACACCTCATGGGTTCCTCATCCTCATCAAACATTTCAATGACAGAGCCACACCTCATGAGTTCCTCATCCTCATCATACATTTCAATGACAGAGCCACACCTCACTGGTTTATCATCCTCATCAGACATTTCAATGACAGCGCCACACCTCATGGGGTCTTCATTCTCATCATACATTTCAATGACAGCGCCACACCTCATGGGGTCTTCATCCTCATCATACATTACAATGACAGAGCCACACCTCATGGGCTTCTGATCCTCATCATGCACTTCAATGACAGAGCAACACCTCATGGGGTTTTCATCCTCATCATACATTTCAATGACAGAGCCACACCTCATGAGTCCCTCATCCTCATCATACATTTCAATGACAAGAGCCACACCGCTTTGGTTTCTCATCCTCATCATACATTTCAGTGACAATGCCATACCTCATTGGTTTCTCATCCTTATCGAGCAATTCAGTGATACAGCCACACCACGCTAGCTCCCCATTCTTATCATACGTTTCAATTATACAGCCCCACCTCACTGGCTCCTCATGATACATCTCAATAATAGAGCCGTATGTCATTGACTCTTCATATTCATGATTCATTTCAATAATAGAGCACTACCTCATTGGCTCCTTGTCCTGATAAAGCCATACCTCACTGGGTCATCATGACAGAGCCACACCTCACTGGGTCCTCATCATGACAGAGCCACACCTCACTGGGTCATCATGACAGAGCCACACCTCACTGGGTCCTCATCATGACAGAGCCACACCTCACTGGGTCTACATCATGACAGAGCCACACCTCACTGGGTCTACATCATGACAGAGCCACACCTCACTGGGTCATCATCATGACAGAGCCACACCTCACTGGGTCATCATCATGACAGAGCCACACCTCACTGGGTCATCATGACAGAGCCACACCTAATGGCTCTACATCATGACAGATCCACACCTCACTGGGTCATCATCATGACAGAGCCACACCTCACTGGGTCATCATCATGACAGAGCCACACCTCACTGGGTCATCATGACAGAGCCACACCTAATGGCTCTACATCATGACAGATCCACACCTCACTGGGTCATCATGACAGAGCCACACCTCACTGGGTCCTCATCATGACAGCCACACCTCACTGGGTCCACATCATGACAGCCACACCTCACTGGGTCATCATCATGACAGAGCCACACCTCATTGGCTCATCATCATGACAGAGCCACACCTCACTGGCTCATCATCATGACAGAGCCACACCTCACTGGGTCATTATCATGACAGATCCACACCTCATTGGCTCATCATCATGACAGAGCCACACCTCACTGGCTCATCATCATGACAGAGCCACACCTCACTGGGTCATCATCATGACAGAGCCACACCTCACTGGGTCATCATCATGACAGGGCCATACCTCACTGGCTCATCATCATGACAGGGCCATACCTCACTGGCTCATCATCATGACAGAGCCACACCTCACTGGCCCATCATCATGACAGAGCCACACCTCACTGGGTCATCATCATGACAGCCACTCCTCACTGGGTCCACATCATGACAGCCACACCTCACTGGGTCATCATGACAGATCCACACCTCACTGGGTCCACATCATGACAGCCATACCTCACTGGCTCATCATCATGACAGAGCCACACCTCACTGGGTCCTCATCATGACAGAGCCACACCTCACTGGGTCATCATGACAGATCCACACCTCACTGGGTCCACATCATGACAGCGACACCTCACTGGGTCCTCATCATGACAGAGCCACACCTCACTGGGTCATCATGACAGATCCACACCTCACTGGGTCCACATCATGACAGCCATACCTCACTGGCTCATCATCATGACAGAGCCACACCTCACTGGGTCATCATCATGACAGAGCCACACCTCACTGGCTCCTCATCATGACAGAGCCACACCTCACTGGCTCCTCATCATGACAGAGCCACACCTCACTGGGTCATCATGACAGAGCCATACCTCACTGGGTCCTCATGACAGAGCCACACCTCACTGGGTCATCATCATGACAGAGCCACACCTCACTGGCTCCTCATCATGACAGAGCCACACCTCACTGGGTCATCATGACAGAGCCATACCTCACTGGGTCCTCATGACAGAGCCACACCTCACTGGCTCCTCATCATGACAGAGCCACACCTCACTGGCTCATCATGACAGAGCCACACCTCACTGGGTCATCATCATGACAGAGCCACACCTCACTGGCTCCTCATCATGACAGAGCCACACCTCACTGGGTCCTCATCATGACAGATCCACACCTCACTGGGTCAACATGACAGAGCCACACCTCACTGGCTCCTCATCATGACAGAGCCACACCTCACTGGGTCCTCATCATGACAGATCCACACCTCACTGGGTCATCATGACAGAGCCACACCTCACTGGGTCATCATCATGACAGAGCCACACCTCACTGGCTCCTCATCATGACAGCCACACCTCACTGGGTCATCATCATGACAGAGCCATACCTCACTGGGTCATCATGACAGAGCCACACCTCACTGGCTCCTCATCATGACAGAGCCACACCTCACTGGGTCAACATCATGACAGAGCCACACCTCACTGGGTCTACATCATGACAGAGCCACACCTCACTGGGTCATCATGACAGAGCCACACCTCACTGGGTCATCATGACAGAGCCACACCTCACTGGGTCAACATCATGACAGAGCCACACCTCACTGGGTCATCATGACAGAGCCATACCTCACTGGGTCATCATGACAGAGCCACACCTCACTGGGTCATCATGACAGAGCCACACCTCACTGGGTCATCATGACAGAGCCACACCTCACTGGCTCATCATCATGACAGAGCCACACCTCACTGGGTCATCATCATGACAGAGCCACACCTCACTGGGTCATCATGACAGAGCCACACCTCACTGGCTCATCATCATGACAGAGCCACACCTCACTGGCTCTACATCATGACAGAGCCACACCTCACTGGCTCTTCATCATGACAGAGCCACACCTCACCGGGTCTTCACGGTGCATCTCAACAATGGAGCCGCACCTCATCGGCTCCTCCAACTCAATATTCATTTCAATAATGGAGCACTACTTTATTGGCTCCTCATCCTGATAGAGCCATACCTCATTGGCTTTCAACTCTTATGGTCAATGCCAGGAGCAGAACCGTGCAAAACTGGCACTTTTTGACTCTGCATTTACATCATTGTTGTCTTTCTTTCACTGGCGTCTACTGTTTGTTTCTTTGTTTGTTTGTTGTTTTCGTGGATCGTCCTCCTGTTTGTGCTCTGGAAACTCGTTTTTATCTTTTTACATAATGGCAATTCATGATTCCATATCGATTCTATGAGACATGTCAGTATAAAGCCAGATAGATATCAAAGACAAGTCCACACCTCATTACCTGATTTCATGAGACATGCCAAAGATAAAACCACATCTCATTACCTGATTAATTTGAAGAGACATGCCAAAGATAAACCCACACCTCATTACCTGATCGATCTCATGAGACATGCCAAAGATAAACCCACACCTCATTACCTGATCGATCCCATGAGACATGCCAAAGATAAACCCACATCTCATTACCTGATCGATCCCAGAGACATGCCAAATATAAACCCACACCTCATTACCTGATCGCTTTCATGAGACATGCCAAATATAAACCCACACCTCATTACCTGATCGCTTTCATGAGGCATGTCAAATATAAACCCACACCTCATTACCTGATCGATTTCGTGAGGCATGTCAAATATAAACCCACACCTCATTACCTGATCGATTTCGTGAGGCATGTCAAATATAAACCCACACCTCATTACCTGATCGATTTCATGGGGCATGTCAAATATAAACCCACACCTCATTACCTGATCGATTTCGTGAGGCATGTCAAATATAAACCCACACCTCATTACCTGATCGATTTCGTGAGGCATGTCAAATATAAACCCACACCTCATTACCTGATCGATTTCGTGAGGCATGTCAAATATAAACCCACACCTCATTACCTGATCGATTTCGTGAGGCATGTCAAATATAAACCCACACCTCATTACCTGATCGATTTCATGAGATATGTCAAAGACAAACCCACACACGAATACCTGATCGATTTCATAAGACATACGAAAGACATACCCACACCTGAATACCTGATCGATTTTATGAGACAGATCAAAGAAAAACCACTCTTCAGCATACCATCTGTCTAATTATACGTTTCAGAGACAAAACCGCACCTCGGTACCTGAGCGATCTCATGATACATGTCAAAGATAAAGCAAAGTCTAGCTACCATATTCACGTACATGTATGTAAAAAAGTAAACCTACATCTCATGAGCTGACCGATCCGATGAGACATGTAAAAGATACACCTGCACCTCATGACCTTATTAGTCTCACATAGATGTCATCAATACGGTCACACCTTTTACCTCATCAGCCTCATGATACGTGTCAAATGCAAAGCCAGACCTCAATACCTCATCAACTTGTGAATTTGAACAGATTGGCGACTCACCAATCCAGGAAGTTGATGTATGGTGGTGCCATAGGGATTTTTTTAGAGAGAAAAATGGCACAGAAAGACTCCCCAGTCCCCGAATGTTACAATGTGAATTGGTATAGAGAGCTCCTAGAATGTCGCACTGTAAATTGATACAGAAAGACTCACCAATCCCCGAATGTTGCACAGTACATTGGTACAGAAAGACTGACCAATCCCAGAATGTTGTCATTGTAAACTGGAACAGAAAGACTCACCAATCCCAGAATGTTGTCACTGTAAACTGGTACAGAAAGACTCACCAATCCCCGAATGTTGTCACTGTAAACTGGTACAGAAAGACTCACCAATCCCCGAATGTTGTCACTGTAAACTGGTACAGAAAGACTCACCAATCCCCGAATGTTGTCACTGTAAACTGGTACAGAAAGACTCACCAATCCCAGAATGTTGTCATTGTAAACTGGTACAGAAAGACTCACCAATCCCGAATGTTGTCACTGTAAACTGGTACAGAAAGACTCATCAATCCCCGAATGTTGTCACTGTAAACTGGTACAGAAAGACTCACCAATCCCCGAATGTTGTCACTGTAAACTGGTACAGAAAGACTCACCAATCCCAGAATGTTGTCACTGTAAACTGGTACAGAAAGACTCACCAATCCCCGAATGTTGTCACTGTAAACTGGTTCAGAAAGACTCACCAATCCCCGAATGTTGTTACTGTAAACTGGTACAGAAAGACTCACCAATCCCAGAATGTTGTCACTGTAAACTGGTACAGAAAGACTCACCAATCCCGAACGTTGTCACTGTAAACTGGTTCAGAAAGACTCACCAATCCCCGAATGTTGTCACTGTAAACTGGTACAGAAAGACTCACCAATCCCCGAATGTTGTCACTGTAAACTGGTACAGAAAGACTCACCAATCCCCGAATGTTGTCACTGTAAACTGGTACGGAAAGACTCACCAATCCCAGAATGTTGTCACTGTAAACTGGTACGGAAAGACTCACCAATCCCGAATGTTGTCACTGTAAACTGGTACAGAAAGACTCACCAATCCCCGAATGTTGTCACTGTAAACTGGTACAGAAAGACTCACCAATCCCAGAATGTTGCAATGTGAACGGACACAGAAAGACTCACCAACCGCAGAATGTTGCTGTGTGAATTGACACAGACAGACGCACCATCACCAGACTGTTACTATACAGCGCTGTGTCAAGCCTTGTTGAGGGACTCTGAACTGGCACAGAAAGACTTAACAGTCCAGTGATGTTACTATACAGCGGTGTTATGCTGGCTTGTTGACAGAGTGCAGACTGGCTCAGAAGGATTTTCCGTCTCCAGGATATTACTAGTGTTGGCCCAATAATGGAGGCACATAGAGAAGAGTGCAATTTTGTTTTCTGACCTTCAGTCCTTCCAGACAACATTATGTTTCCGTTGCATTCAGGAGGACGTGGACTAGCACCTGACAGACCTTCAGTCCTTCCAGACAACATTATGTTTCCGTTGCATTCAGGAGGACGTGGACTAGCACCTGACAGACCTTCAGTCCTTCCAGACAACATTATGTTTCCGTTGCATTCAGGAGGACGTGGACTAGCACCTGACAGACCTTCAGTCCTTCCAGACAACATTATGTTTCCGTTGCATTCAGGAGGACGTGGACTAGCACCTGACAGAACCTGAATCAGTGACGAGGCTACTTAGACCTTTTCATCTATGTTTTTACACACACACACACACACACACACACACACACACACACACACACACACACACACACACACACACACACACATACACACACACACACACGCACGCACGCACGCACGCACGTACATACACACAGAGGAAGAGGCAAACTGATAGAGAGACTCTCACAGAAGAGAGAGAGAGAGAGAGAGGAGAGAGAGAGAGAGAGAGAGAGAGAGAGAGAGAGAGAGAGAGAGGGTGGGTGGGGGGTGGTGGAGCAGTAGTGCATACCCACATATATACATACGCCAATCCCCCCCCCCCCCCCCCCCCCCCCACACACACACACACGTACATACAAAAAACAAACATACATACATACATGCATGCATGTTTTCCTCGAGCGATATAATTCACCATAATCTGTAAACTTCCTCATGATTTGAAAAAACAACAACAACAACACAAAAATCCTAACAGGTCATTCCAGCCATTACGTTTTCCTGGTTTCTATGGTTTCTAAACTGGACCTGATGGCAGTGTATACAGATGTGACAGTAAGGCTTGGCTGGTTCCCACACATAATGTTTGGAATGGTGCCGTCATTGAATTCTTGCTGCATTCACTTTCTGATGCTCTATTGACCTGTCTGTGTCGGTGTGCACGCGCTCTCGGTTGTAACACGTTGCGAATACTGTTCTGCCGCAGTCACAACCAAGGGAAGTCATCAAATGGGGTTTTGAATAGGGGGTGCAAGATCAGGCATATTCAAAACCCCACAAGATAGCTTCCCTTTGATGTAGAGCTTCTTTCTGTAAGATATGGTCAGAGAGAGAGAGAGAGAGAGAGAGAGAGAGAGAGAACGTGCCAGCTTAAGTGCTTGTTTGGCATTTTAAAACATTACAAGTTAATCGAAATTAAATCCACTTTGATCCTTGATGAAAAACAACAACTGCAAACAGCTAGAAATCATGTTCGAGTGCGACTCTGCCACACCCTGAGAATGTGAGTGTGAACAGTTATTGTTGTGATTGTTGTCTTAAAATGTTTGTTTTTTCTCCCGAATTGTCTATAATTTGTCACTTTTGAACTCCTGTCCCGCACAGAGATTCTGCCATCACATGTGCATGTGCATGTGCTCACGCGCACGTATATATGTAAATCGTACACGCGCGCGCAGGCGCACGCTCAAGCACACACACACACACACACACACACACACACACAACACACACACACACACACACACACTGTCAAGATGGATCGCGCGCGCACGTGCGTACACACACACACACACACACACACACACACACACACACACACACACACACACAACCAGTTTATCGAATTTTCCTAATGCGTTTTTAGAAATATTCTAACTTACGGAAAGGATGCAAAGGATGTATACAATAACACAGATCCATTTCTCTTCATTTAAATCGAAACAAGAACATTCTGCGACGACTTTTTCATCCCATTTTTCCGATGTTTTATTTTCTCTTATTGCTTTCATCAACCCTCCCCCCTCCCCACGCCTTGTTTTTCACCCAGCATTATAAACCTTTAATTTCGGAGAAACGAACTTGTGAGGTACCGATGTCTCTTTTCTAAATGCAATATTCAAAAGGTCCCATGGTCACGTGATCTGAATCGCGAGAGTTCACACAGTCAGCAACAGAATCGCTGAGGAAGATGGCCGGATGGCTGCCGAAAGCTACGAGTGAGTAGTCCACTTTTTTTGTTGTTGGGAGACTAGGTCTAACTTCAGGTAGCAATAAATATTCAAAAGGTTGATCTTATTTCCGACAATAAAAATATGTCCGGCTCTGTGCAAAGGAAACTGGTTTTTTTTTGGGGGGGAAGTAATTTTACGGGGAAAAAAGCTTTCCATTTTCCCCCCACCAGTTTGTGAACCGTTCTATGGGCTACTAAAGTACGCGCATGCGCACACCAATGTAATCTGTCAGATCTCGCGTTTGATCACACTGTTCGCTTTTCACGTTTCTCTATTAAGACGGGAAGTGGTGTGACAAAGGGAGCGTAACCCTCCGAGTGTGGGCCTCATTCTATCGTACACAGTTACATCCCCTGACAAGCTTTCGCGGGCATGTGCTCTCTCTCTCTCTCTCTCTCTCTCTCTCTCTCTCTCTCGCTGGAGGTAGGTATACTCGGAAACCAGGAAAAACAACCAATGAAGGTTTTTTATGAACTATGTAGACTGTAGGTCAGTTAATTGACCAGCAGAACTGTTTGAAGTGAATATAGTAGAGAAAAGTAATGACCGTAAAAAACGCGACAAGCTTTTCGCCAGCGGCTTCAATTGTTCTCTTCACCCTGTTAATGTAGAGGCTTGTTAGCGACCAATCTGTCGCCCCTGCCTAATTTGTCGCCGGCGACAGATTGGGCCTCAACACCAGTACCAATCTGTCGCCCATTCTACGTTTTTGAGGGCGACAGATTGGGTCGTACTTCACAGTCCAATCTGTCGCCCCTTGGCCAATCTGTCGCCAACTTGCCTTGCTCTCAATAAGTTGATGTTGGGCCACAGTTTCTCTCATTCCCACACTTTCTCTCACTTTAGGATGAAGTGTGGGGGCTCACTTTCTCTCACTTAAGAAGAAAGTGCGGGATTGAGAGAAAGTGTGGTCCTTCCCTTTCGCACTTTCTCTCATGTGAGAGAAAGTATGAGGGCGAGAGAACAGGAAAAGGCCGACTCTAAGCCACTTTCACCCTCCACCGAGTTTTTGGGCGAAAGTGGCCTAAAAGCTGCCTTTTCCTGTGGCGGAAGAGAGAGAGAGAGAATCACGGCAGACAGACAGAGAAGAGAGAGACAGAGACAGACAGACAGACAGAGAGGCGGGCAGACACACACACACGCAAGCGCATATTACTGTTCTCTGCAAGTAAGACGTCAATAACCAAAAAATAACGATTATCTACAAACAAACATACTGTGCAGGGTTATCCGTTTTTAATACTAATTTACTAAACTTTTCAGATTTTAGTTTTTGTTTAATCCTATGTTTTTCCTGGTCATTTTCAATAACATCATTTTCGCGCAAACATTCTTCAAATGAGTCTCTGTCTTTCATGTGAAATAAAACTACAGTCTTTAACTGTTCTCTAAAGTCTTTTAAAACCGAGTTATATTTCTGGCATAAAATCCACACACTTATCCAGCATGTCTTCCGCTGAAAGCTAGTTTCGACAAAGTGTTTCTCTTTTTAACTATGTCTCTTTTGCTGAACAGTCATCTATAATAAATAGTGTCTGCGTTCCTTCAAACAGTCTATAAAACTGTTCTAAACACTCACTCAGTTTATTGCTAGGATCAACTAAATATATGTCATCATCTGTCCATATAAACCTTCTATCATGATATGCTTTTGTTCCATTTAAGTGTTGGGCAGAAAATCACAATATGATCAAAATTATAACGATAAACTGTTTGTAACAGGTTGAGGATAAAATATTGTTTTTCCACAACCAGTTTGCCCACAAATTAATGAACAATGAGGGGTTTTTGTCATAAGTTTAACTGCTCCATAGTTTTATAACAGAATTTAATCTAATCCAGTTATTGTTTTTATCATACTCTCTGTCAAAACTTGTTCAGTGTAATAAAACCCTATGAGGCCTAAATGCGTAAGATTAATCCAATTCAGTTCTGTAAGATTGTTTCTATTTAGACTAATATTGATTTTGTTGCTTGTTGTTATGACCTTAATATCCTCGCCATTGTGAAGAATGACGACGGTAACTTTAAGTTTTTCAACGTCTAAGTTTTGCCAGCTAATTAGAATTCCTTTTAGAAGGACGTCACTAATGCCCACAACCCCATCCCTCTTTACATCTTTTAAGACAGAAATTTCAAATATTATTGTGAACGTGTCTCCTAATTTCATTTGCGGAATGAACTGTAATTTTGTAGAAGCATCTTTCAAAACTGATCTCTTCTGTGCGGATGAGTACAGTTTATTCCATACGGCTTTTATTTCAATCTCTTACTGACTATTGTCCTCTGGCATAAGTACAAACATGAAAAGGGTCAGAGTTTGAATGCTTTTCTTGAACCTTTTTTGGCGGCTAAATAGGTAAATGGGCTTATGAACTTCAAATTTAAAATTTCCCCATTCTAATATGGTTCTAAAGTGCCATTTGAGGTCAGGTTTTCCGAACTATTTAATATTCAATACTGGCCAACAATATTTGCCTCTAGATTGCGCAGAGACTGTTCTAGTTACGGAAACTTTTTACTGTCGCTAACCTCTTTGCGTTATAATCACCAACCTTAGTGTACTCAAACCCATACAAAGTGCCTATCTCAACCGTTCTGAGTCAAAGTCCGCAACGTCAGCAAGGTCATTTAATTCTAAGTTAAACACCCCACAGGCGCTAATGTAACCCCTGGTTCTTCTGGCCCACCAGCGACAATTATTTTTTAGTAGGCGATTATTTTATTACCAAAACAATGTGCAGTTATCACATTTTACGACTTCCCCGATTTGGTCTTTGATTTTTATATTAATGATCCACCCTCCACAACTAATCTTTATAAACTGTAAATTAGGGAATTGTATAATTTCATAATCGCAATAAGCAGCATTCCCCCTGACGGCAGAGTCCTTAAACAGTTGAGGGCCTCCATCATATACGATTTCATCAGTGCTTAGCTCATTCCAAATGAACATAGAGTAAAATGAATGTAATGCAGATTGATGCGGACTTTCCCCTCAAACTAGTTTCATCTGGCGAAAACACTAAAACTAGAGTGGTAGATTGCTAGTTGTAAAGACCTAAGCATTTTAGCTAGCTCCTTATATCACATCGTATTTTGCTTTTCAGGTTTGAATGTTAATATTGTTTTTAGATTTGCATTGGTAAAGTTTAAGAGTAATGCTAAGTTTACTCATGCTTTCTTTAGTGATGCAAAACCCGTAATAACCACAGGTATTGTTAACTGTTTAAAACGTCGTTTGTTCTACCTTTCAATTTTGTAATCTTATAATTCCCTTGGGCTTCAGTTATATTAAACCATACTACTTTGTAAAAATATTTCATGGAGCCGCACTGTTTTGGGCCCCGCAATTGTTATCAATAGCATGTTCTAAAAACGAAGGAGGGTCTTGAGTTGTTATTGTTTCCAACCAAATTATTTAACAGAATAAAAATATGCATTCAAATATACGGCGCAAAATATTCTGTGGGCCGCACTACAATCATAAAAATATAGCAACTGATACTCTTTGACAATTGCTGTGACCCATCTGCCTCATTTTCATAAAAAGGTGAGCACTCCATTGAAGAGCTATCTTAACCCCCCCTATTGAAAAACGACCACATCAAGAAAGCGAGGTTCGTCCATCCGCATGCAGTTTAGCAGAACTCCAGTTAAACTTTGCTGAGTTATGCGCCTCAACTTGGTGTGGAAGTGTCGTATGCAGAATCATCTTAAATAACACCACATCCTTTGGTGAGGTCAGTGAACAGATTTCATTTCTATTACACCTTCAGGCGTATTTGACTGAACTTCAAGCTCCATACCAAATGACAAAAACCGATTAATCCACTCAGCAACAGAATAGACATGAAGAAGGCTTTATGAAAAGGATTCTGTAACGAATTCAATATTAACAATCAAGACATGCTTAGACAAAAGTTGGATCATAATCATGGCCTAGGCGACCTTTTATTTTCGGGCAAACAGCACAGAAGTATAACATGACTGGCAACCTCCTTTCAAATCTTTCTTTTTTGGGCACACTGTTGAGCCGCTGGTCCCTACAGCAAGAGCATACAACAGCATGGAACAACATTTATCTTAGACACTTCTAAGGGCCAAACAGGGCGGGAATAGACCAATAAACACACTATTCGTACATACGATATGGTGTTGCTAGTTCGCAGCACAGGCAAGATCAAGCATAACGATCCTACTTCTGGCTTTGAAGGCACAAAACACAATAACTTAGCAAATTTTAGAGGACGCTATAAATTCTACAGTTTGATTTACCTTCAAGTATTCAAAGGTACCGTAACATGTTTTACATACGCAAGATCGAAAGTAGACTTTGCTGTTGGCACTGTTTAGTACCATGCTGCCTTCGACCTCAGACTCCCGATAGGACAATAAAAACAAAAAATAATGAAATCTTATAGCAGGGCAATGAACCAGAAGGTTGGGAAAAACGACATAATTCTGAGCCAGAATATAACAAGCAGAACACAAAACACCGAAGAATAAGTCATCTAATATCCCGAAGTCCAAACCCCCAAAGCATTGAAGACTCAGCAAGCGCGCAACACTGTTCAGCGATGGCCATGCAATATAAAAGACAGCGCTTTGTTCTTGGATTAACTGGCCTAGGATTACTTGGTCCTTTATCTTCACTAAAAATTAACCCAACTATTACAGAATTAATGTCCAAAAGTGCACGCCATAAAGCCAACTACTTTGCTTGCAGTAGACTAACGCAGCTGACAATACACCCCAATATTCCTGGTCAAGCGTCCTATAGCTTTACCAGCAAATATTTTTTTAATAAACTTGCAAGATGAACAAGCTGTTTATTTTACCCATGAATTATCAGGTGGAGGCGATGGCGGCGAGGTAAATGAACTTTGGACGACCTCCCTCGCCGCCTTGAAAACCATCACCAGTGTACATAATTGCAAATCCCTAAGGCTGATAAAACGCTTAGCCAATGTGACTCCTGCTCTCTAAACAATGTTTCTAATTCGTTCCTGCTAGCGTTGTGTCTTCATATAAAATTTTTTCCGATAGTTTCTCTTATACTATTCACATGAGTTCGTAATTGGTCCTCGGTATAGTAGTTAGCACTTCTAGTCTGCTGGATCTTTCTTGTTCAAGATCTTTAGTCTTTTGGGTTATATTCTTTCTTTACTATTTAGGCCCAAGTTGGCGTCATCATCCTCAACAGTTTTTCTTTTTTCTCTTTTTATATGCCCATCTAGTTCACTTAGTTTTGCTAAATTTGTTTGTTATTACGCCTCTGATGGTTCTTAAAGTACGATCAAGGGCTACTAATTCTCGCTAGGCAATGGGGACTCATTAAATGTTTGTTAACGCTGTTTCTTCTGAAAAAACTGGTTTCTTTCTGCTTTCTATATGATTTATATAATTCGCACTGCTGATTGATTTAAATCGTTTAAGTTCCCTGTTTGCACTTGGTTCTCTGTTTGGGAGTTCTTGAAGGTGTTTGAAGTTGCTAGCCACAGCATCCCTATCAAATTTAGGTCTAGCAATGCCAAGGCGATTTTGATCTTTCACACTGAGTCTATTTCCATTGAACCCACGCAAAAAACTTTGATAGGATCGGTTTAGTTGTAAAGCCGAACAAGTTGCCCTTGATCCGTTTTTTACAGACAAATGACCATCTTTTAATTCAAAATCATTTGGTCTATACATTCGGGGGTTCTTGACCTAAACATATGTAACATGCTCCGAACCGTAACTTCTGTTAATTCACGCTGCATTAGAGCGTTGAGCGGATGGCTTGTTTTAACAGGGAATCATTTCACTCATGTCGTCTCCAACGATCAAAAAACATCATAATCTCTTCATCTCAAAATACTTGCCAATGTATAATTTAAAATAATTTAACTTTTTATTTTTTTTTATAAAATGCCACAACAAACCTAAGGCTCAGATTCTTAACACCGCCTAGAAAACTGAAAGACCCTTGGCGTGAAGGGGAATACACGAAATTATTGTTCCAAATAATCCATCTACTATTTGAGCAGATCAAAATTCTTACTGTCCATATTTCCGAGACTAGCCGGATGAATTTGAGTGTGCCAGGCTCTGCGCGTCTTACTTTCAAATAAGAACTCGTTTCAACAACAACCCACACCGGACAGT
The DNA here is from genome assembly GCA_018398815.1 of Conus ventricosus. NCBI lineage: Eukaryota > Metazoa > Mollusca > Gastropoda > Neogastropoda > Conidae > Conus > Conus ventricosus. The sequence continues at coordinate 96,783,618 of CM031602.1, read as the reverse complement.
TGTACAGAATCCTGTGGGCGGGCAATTGTTAAGAAGATTTCTATAAAAAACTTGAGGGGCAAGAAAATATTTTCAATTACACCAATGCAGACATATTTTTAAACCTATTCTGATCTATGGCTAACCGGATGAAAGGGCTGATCTTGCTTTCAAGGAATCGAAACTGAAGAAGCACTAAAACATAGAATAGGCCGCTGTGATACAAAAGACGTCAAAAAGTAAGTAGCCGTAAATTTGCGTATGAAATCCGCTTTCCATCCCCCTAAGTTTTTGAGTTTGTTAAAGCGCATGCGCCATACTTTCAAGGAGCATTGAAAGACAGATTGTCACTATGCACTAACTTTTAATGAATACAAAGTGTTATCAGATCATCAGACACCGAAGCAAAGTACAGCATTTCTGACTCTCGTTAGCGTTTGATGTTGTTAGCACCCTAATTTAGCAGGGCTGATTGCGCACCAATATGAGTCCATTTCCCAATAATATTACGAACAGAGTGATTCATCCTACAACATATCCCAGAAGCAGGGCAGACACTATATGATTTTAGTTTTAGCGACGCATCAAGATCGCTTAAAGGTATATTTAATGCTGTGTGTGAAGATGAAGACCGTTCAAAAGAGGAAGTGAAAAGTATTTTTTAAATCCAAAAATAACGACAGTGCAATGTTTCGATGAGGGTAGTCCCAACCAAATCTACGCTAGCGGGCTTAAACCTATATCAGCATTTTGATGAAATAGAAAACTGTTTTGGGGGCGGGAGGTGTAGAAGTCCCAACAAGTTGACCTGAGACTAAAGATTTACATCTCCCCAATGTTAGGCTTGAGGATTAATTAACAACAACAATACGGTTTAAGGATTGACCTTAGGTCAACAGAGGATAATCCGTTGCATGGAAGCGGAGAGCCTGTGAGAGACGTAATAAACATTCAAATGATAAAGAAGAAGAAGCCGATAAAAACCGCTTAATGTACATTTGTTTTTAATCATATGGATGCGCAGCTTAATATTGTAAATAACATATATACAAGATTAAGTAATACTAAATTTCTTTTTTCATTTTATAAAAAGCAAGTCTGTTCAGGTTTTATCCAAATGGCCTACAGCGCCGCCAAAAGAAGGGATAGCATGCAAATCTGCTGTTAAGAAACGCCTAACATAAAAAACCTTAGATTAACAACTTACGCAAATGCAGCAAGTACTAGAGCAAAACCTTTCAAAATACAAGCAAAACCAAACAAGGTATCTGCTCCTTTTAATCTGTTACATATGTTAATACTGGAGCATCGACAAAAACGTTTACTCTCTATCGGCAGGAACGATGGGGGGGGGGAGGGGGGGGGGGGCGTCTTAGCAACGGCATATGGCGCACCCCCGCAGCTTTACCTCTAGGAGTTTGTCTTTAGCTCACGGTCTGTGAATCATTAGCTGTAAGGCGGCTGGCAAAAAAATAAAAACTAAACTCCAAAAGCACTACAGCTAAGGTTCAACTAATAACAGCTAAACTTAGTTCGTTCAACGACAATAAATAAAGCACTAGCTGACTCAAACCATCACGGATGAAGAATTAAATTCGTTAACAGGCCGATTTGATGGACTACAAAAGACAAAAGAATGATCTTCAAAGAAAGGCGCGGACAAGTAATTTCTCAACAGCCAGACCCCGAGCAGATAAAAAGGAATTGCATAAAAAAAGTAAACGAGACATTAAACTCTGTTCTAACCAGCACACAATACAACCCCGAAGGGTGTTTATAACATTAGTTTATGAGTCCCAAGCCGCAAAACAGACCGTAGATATTGGTCTGCAATTAAGTATTTTTTTTTTATTAATTTAAATAAATATTTTGGCTTAGAAAAGCAGGACAAGCCGGCTAAGATATATGAAGGCAGACAAGACGAATAGTTGAAGGATTGCTCGAGAGAGAGCGTTTCCAAGAGCACTGAATGATATTGCTTTAAAGTCATTGACACCAACAAACGTGAACAGGCAAGTGTTGTACCTGCTAATTCTCAAGTTCCAAGTGAACTAACAATTAGACCCGCCAGTTAAAGTAATTTAGCTGTTTTAAATCGAACTAATATAACAATAAATGAAGAAAAATCTAAGAAGTTTGGGTCTCAACAAAACAACCGACTATTCTATATTCATCCCTCTAATGACTTACCACCCAGCCGTTGGGCAACGCGCTGCTTACCCAGTTTAAAACGCTGCCGCTGAAGACGCAAAAATAAGGCTACTGGTATGACAGAGGGCGAAGTCCTTAGAGATTAGAGTAAAACAGGCTAAGTATGCACCGATTGTAGGCAAGGCTTACATTCAGCTACCCTCGGGATTAGGTTTTAAAGGAGAGCATTTTTTAAACAGTAAAAATACAGACACCAAATTTTCATGTGGTGCGTTTCTAGCAAGGCTGCATCAGTCCGCGCACACCAGAGAGAAGGTGACTAACTATCAGCAATACGCCTAAGATCTTAACTACAAATGGAAATCCTTTCCTGTTAGTGTAAGACCAAATTTGACAGTTTGAAGAACAAAACAACCCAACTAACTGTTAATGTATAAACATGGAGATGAGGAAACAAATTTGGTGCCACTTCAAGTGTCCAAGAACAGATCCAACAATAGGCGCACCAGCCAAAAGTCAAGTGGACCTACCTCCTAATGTTATCCGCCCATCAGGGTTGCCCATTACACATTGATACGCACATGAGTAGATTATTGGCGCATACTTCAAAGCATGAACAAAAACAAGAATTCTTGTAAAAATGTTAACAAGAATGCCATCTGTTCAAGACCGCGCTTGAACATATAAACATTGTACAAGTTCTGTAGACCTGTAAGACAGAACTAACCTACGCGACGCCCCCGCCAGATCTAAAGTTAGTTTTAAGACCTGGGAAACGGCTGCAACATTCTCCATATTGTTGTTTACGAGACTTTGAATCCCTCATTGTACCTTAAGAAGGGCACAGCGCCACCAAAACTTCGAAAAACAGTCTTAATAGTAAATCATCAAATTTGTTCATTTGCTTTCATTGATGTCAGGTCGGAGGCGTTCTTCAGATCCGAATGTATATAGAGGAGCCTAGATGCTGCAGACACATACTTAATACGCATGCAGCAAGGCGGCAATGGACTGTTCTCAATCATCTAAACTTATCTGAAATCAAATGGCCACCTGAAGACCAACAACAGTATACTCAGCCACACATTGTTGATTTGTGTTTAGAGCTAACGCCCCAGAGAGTACACCCCACAGTAAGAGACCATGATCACATACGGAAAGTTCGAGGAGCAGCGCACAGTAAATGCAATCTTAAACTAAAGTTTGAACCAAAGACATGGAAGCTGCCTGTATTCTTTCATAACTTGCGAGGTTACGACTCTCATCTTATAATGAAAGCAGTGGACGATGCCTTCAGCGTGTCATGCATTGCACAGTCATCAGAAAAGTACATGTGCTTTAATCTAAATAACATGTCTTTTTATGACTCTATGCAACACATGATGGGCTCATTAGAGGCACTGGCTATGTCCTTAAAGTCCTGCCCAATAACAGAAAAATATTTGGACTCAACTCTTGTTAGAAAGGGCGTTTACCCTTATGAGTACATGAACAGTTGGGAAAGGTTTGACGAAGAACACTTCCACCTAAAGGCGCGTTCTTTTCTAGTCTTAGGGGAAAGGACATCAGTGATTCCGATTACCAAACATGCTCAAGATGCGTGGCAGAAGTTGGGAGTGTAAAACGATGGGAGACTATCATGATCCTACTTGAGGGCTGACGTTTGTTTGTTGGCGGACGTCTTTGAAAATTATAGAAAGACCTGCATGAAACATATAGCCGGGATCCTGCGCATTATATTTCTGCACCCGGGATGAGTTGGATGCTTTCTTAAAGTTTACGGGAGTACAGATTGATTTATTGTCAGATTTACCAATGCTTCAGATGATTGAAAACGGATTGCGTGGAGGAATTAGTATGGCATCGCATCATTACTGTAAAGCAAACAACAAATACTTGGACAATTATGACCCAAGTAAAGGTCTAACTATCTCATGTATTTAGATGCAAACAATCTGTAGGGTTGGGCAATGGCGCAATCACTTCCATTCGTAACTTCAAGATGTACACAGGTACGAATAATATTCAAAAGGCATTAAAGTGGTTGAACAGTTTAACGCCGGGATCAGCAGCGTGGTTTCATTCTAGAAGTTGACTTAGAATATCCTCATGAACTCCATGACCTGCATAATGACTTCCATTAGCAGCAGAAAGTCTAAAGATGGATCCAAGAGAACCGCCTAAACTTGTGCCAAATCTTCGAGGCAAAAAAAATTTAGTCTGTCATTAAGACTTCTACAATTTTATTTAAGACTTGGTTGAAGTTGACAGCAGTTCTCGCATAATCGCTTTTGATCAAGAACAGTTCATGAAACCAAAACATCATGAAGAACACTGATCTTAGAACTAAAACCACAAAAGCTTTAAAAAAGACTTTTTCAAGCTGATGACAACAGCTGTTTCGGAAAGACATGGAGAATCCGCACAAGCGTAAAGATGTTAGATTGGTTACCAGAGAGAACGAAGCAATTAAGCTGACTTCTAAACCTAATTATCAGGACTTTAAAAGATTTCATGATCAGCTTTTTGCATAATGATAAAAAAAAGAAAGTCAAATTAGACAAACCTGTATTTATTGGGTTTACTGTTTTAGAATTATCAAAGCTTTTGATGTTAGAGTTTCTTTATGACTACTTTAAGCCCTCGTACCCCGAGTCCAGAGTATTTTAAACACAATACAGATATTTTTGTTATAGATACCCCCACTGAAGACATCTATAAAGACATGGAAACCGAAGTAGCTAAAGGGCATGCGGGGGGGTACGACCATCTGTTTTCCTAAAGATTCGCCTTTACATTCAATTACTAACAAAAAGGTTTAGGAAAGATGAAGGATGAATTATCTGGAAAGGTGATCAAGGAGTGTGTGGGGCTAAGGTCAAAAATGTACAGTATTTCGAGCCAGGAGAAAATCATTAAGAAAGCAAAAGGAATATCTCGCAGTGTTGTGCAGTCAAACATATCACATGAAAACCTACAAAGAAGCTTTGTTTGGCAATAAGACTTTTCATCATGAAAACCCGTAAAACTGCGATCTAATCTGCATGAGATCAACACAAACAGTTGTAACAAAGAAGTCATTAGATAAAAAAACAAAAAAACGGGTGTTTGTTAATCCAGAGTTTTTCATATGCAATTGGGCACTGGAGAACCGTAAATTAATTAAAGCGGAACTGTGTCTGGCGGAATTATCTGCAGTTCTTCTTTCACAAAAGACTTTGAGGAGCTGGTTGTTTTTTTGTGTCGTTTCTCGTAAATAATACACGGGCGGATTCATTTTACAATTCTTTTATTTCGTACGGGTCAACCTCCAAACGGGGATCTGTTGCCCTGATGCGGGGTGTCCCTTCTGCTTCCCCCGGTAAATAAAGGTACCTTACTTTCAACCAAACGGTAATAGTTTTGGGTTTTACGGGAGTCTTCAGCAACATTTATTGTTTTTTTTTTGATTGCTTGTACTGGTTTTAGCCCTTTAAATTCTTCATTATTCATTGCGCGCAAAACTGAGGGCAGTCTTCAAAACCCATTCTGTGTTGCGAGAATTGTCAATAAGCTCTCTGTGTACGGGTAGGAGAAAGTTTTTCCCGATAACTGTTTGTTAAAGTTTTCAACTAAAGCCTGATCTGTGAACCCCTGGAATGCCTCTTTTAAGGTAACTCTATGTTTAAAAACAATAATTGATTCACTTGGCCTTTAAATTCTTTTCCGTCATCGACTTGATTCATGCGAGGATAAGTTAAGGGCCTCTTTGGGTATATCAGTTGTATGGAAACCCGCAACAGCAGAAGCACTCTTTTGTGTTAATGGTTCCGCATCTTTGTATCTTGAAGCTATGTTCAATGACTGTGAGTGCGTAACTTAAATCTTTTTCGTCTAACCCTATCAGAGGGTAAATAAGAAGATCCATTTGATGGGTGTCGTTTGGAGTTGTATTGACAAAGTGTGGTCTCTGTATCGTCTAGGCGCAGGTAAATAAATTTGCCAGATTGCTTTTTTTAGATAACCATTCCTTCGCTGTTTGTTCACTGACTCCAGCTGCTTGGTTTAGCTTTTGTATTGCTGTGATTCCCTTCCAATATCCTTTGGGCGAATAATAGATTTTGTTCTTTTTTTAATTCAGCCAAATATTATGTGCAACAAAATACACGACGGTCATACCAACGACCAAAAACCCGATTTCTTGCATCTTTTGTTTTTCTGATGTTGATAAAAGTCACTGAATTTTGGGGGGGGGCAATGTTTCGATTTTTTTCCCTGTTACAAAGATATATTGTTTTATTGCTTGATCAACATCTTTAAATGTGTAAGCTGCATGCCCCTGTCTTTTCAGTGTGTCATTAATAAATCTAACTGCTAAAGTCTCTGCTTTTCATAGGCGTCTTGTGCAGCTGCTAGTTCCTCCATAGCTTTGTTATGTCTTTTTCTCTCACTGTCATCCCGCAGTTTACTAAATGCGAAATTACTTCCGCAAAAAAGCAAGCGCATTCCCCACAGCGCCGCCTATCATTATTGCGAGTGAAGCCATTTTTTATAAATGTATTTTTTCTTACATATTTATATTGTCTGGAATTATTCCTTGCTTAACTAAAAAAATCTTTCGTGGAAACCCGGGAAGCTGCAATGATAGCAATCAGCTTTGCTGAATCCTCAAAGTCTAGTTTGCCCAAGATCTGCTGGTTTAATTCTTAACAAGCTTTTACCAAGCATTGATATCCTACACTTAGCCCTCCAATAACAGCGGGAATGGTATACAAGGTTGGCAATAGTTTTTCGGTGCTCATTTTTATAAAATAAAAATAATTATTTTTTATTAAAAAACATGAACAGCGATGATCTCCTACAGCTACAAGGCAGCCTAAACCTTCCTGAACTTATGAATGACCAAGTTGATGACCAAGCTATTATGCCCAAAAGGAGAGGCTGTATTCTTTGGCAGCATGTGGGAAAACAAACAGTTCCTCGGAACTGAATTCAGCATTGAACAGATTCAACAAATGTCGCCGCAAGACATTTTAAAGTATCATAACAGGTATGGGAAAGGCAGCTGGGTCTAGAATGGTAAAAAGTGGGGGGGCAAAACGGTTCTTTGTTTGTACACTAAATAGTCAGTAGATTTGCTCCCCTTGATTCTGAACAAGATCTTACGTTGATTTAACGCAAGATCCAGTTTTAAAAAAGTCATTAGAGTCTCTAGGATGTGATCTATATTAAAAGATTTGGAACATTGTTATCGCCAGCGATCATGGGATTAATAACTTTTAATCATATAGATTTTGTTTCCCCTTTAAAAGAGCGAGCTGGAAAATCAGCAGAATCAGAAAACCCTGAATCAGGTGGAGAAAGTAACCAAGCTAGAAATCAGCAGAAAACGCTGAATCAGGTGGAGGCCATTAAAAATCCTGGGCGTGTTGAAGCAGGAAAAAATAGCAGAGTGGAACAGACAAAAAAAATTAATGTTACGAATATGACTCATTTATGAAACATAATGCTGCCAACGCCAGAACAAGTTGATTCAATGCCCGCTATAAAAACTCCATGTGATACAAGGGCCCCAAAGTCTTCAGGAATATTGAACTTAAAACTGTTGCCTTTTTTTGGGGCCCCTTGCTGCTGTTGGGGGCAGTTATTACGGTATAAAATATATAACCGATGGCAACAGAAACAAAAGCAATCAAAAAAATCTGAACCATTTAAAAACAGAAAAAGACAACTGCACGCCAAAACCCCCAATAACAAAGCATCATTTTGATCCATTTCAAATGGAATAATATTTTAAATTTTTAATAAAAATAGATCATGGCGTATTATAAAATGATAAAGTCAATAAATAAAGACATAGAGTCTATAAAAAAACATTTTCCATAGACCAGAATTGTATCAATGTGGTTGCTTTGGGGGTAAGGCCTTCCTTAAAAACCTATGCAGAACGCTGAGCAAGACATCCTCAACGATTACGCGTTTTTTGAGGCGTGTGGTTTTACTATATTAGACATTTACTATTTAAGATAAAAACATAGATTGTATTTTTTTGATAATTATAAGAACTTGAATACGAACTTGGTTGTACTTAAAGGATGACTTAATCAAGAACTTATTAAGAACTTGATCAAGAACTTAATTAAAAAAACTTAATCAAGAACTTATTAAGAACTTGAAGTACTTAATTAAAAACTTGGGGTGACTTGGGGGTGGGAGTGTGTGTGGTGTACACGGGGGGGGGGGTGGGAGGACGTGCGTGCGTGGGGGTGGGGTGGGGGGACGTGCGTTGCGTGGGGTGGGGGGGGGGGGACGGGGCGTGCGTGGGGTGGGGGTGGGGGGGACGTGCGTGCGTGGGGGGGGGTGGGGGGACGTGCGTGCGTGGGGTGGGGGTGGGGGGACGTGCGTGTGTGCGGGGAGCCAAAAAGTTGAAGCAGGACGTTGAAGCGAAGCAGTGAAGCCAGTAAACACAGCAATATATAAAAAAGTCATGAAGTGCTTGTGGAAATTCAAGGCAGTCAAATCTAAACAAACCGACCGTCCTTTCATGAGCAGTATCTAAAAATAGTCTTACTCAGTGGTAGCTCGTGCGCTTTCTAGGTCAAACAGGCGAGCTCGCCTGATTGACCCGTATTGCTTGGGTGCTTCTAACCGTCTTACAGTGCGCGCGCACTGTTGCTAAAGCAGCCAACTCTAAACAGCCCCAAACCCCTCCTGCATAAGCGGTATCTAAAAATAGATCTTACGTCAGTGAAGAAACGGCTTGCCACTGTGACCTTTGACTGCTCTAGGGGAGAGCGCTGGAAAACGGCTTGCCACTGTGACCTTTGACCGCTCGGGGAAAGCGCTAAAGAAACGGCTTGCCACTGTAACCTTTAACTGCTCTAGGGTAGAGGCTGAAGAAACGGCTTGCCACTGTGGGCCTTTGACCGCTCAGGGTTTAAACGCTGGTTTTTCTCTCACTGTGCGGACTTTGAGAGGAGTGTGTTTGGGGTTGAATTGGTTCTTGTGGGGAGTAGTCCAATAATTTCTATCCCCTTACTGCTTGAAAACATTAAATACAAATCCTTCCTCATAGAGTAGACTTCTGTGAAAGAAAGACCAACTGTAGAAAACCTTTTAGCATATGGGTTCAACAACGAGCAATCTCTCTTATTTGCGAGAATATGAAGGGGCCTGCCGCTTCAACTCATCCAAAAACACTAACAAATTGCATGGTACTCAACATGCTCGTCAAGTATTGTCAGCTTAGAAATCTCCCACTGTCTTTGTTCTGCCAGATCAAAATATTAATAAAACAAAACCACCTGCACAAAACCCAGTAAATATCTTCTCACTACACCAACACCTTCAATGACAATACAACCCGCGCTAACGACATGGCGCGGCTGTCCCAACCCGAAATGAAAACACCCCCCCACCCCCACCCTCACCTGGCAAGGCCCCGTCTCCTGCTTTATTGATTTTTTGGTCGCTTGCCGTGCGCTGTGTGAACGAGGGCGCGCCTATCTGTTACACATAGTTTTGTAGGTTTGTAGTACATCCGTCATTGTATATTTAAAGCATTTATTTTGAAGATAGTGCTGGCCACACATACTCCTCTCCATACTGGTAGATGTACTAAGGTCTGCCTAGCCCTATCTATTTGTTTGCCAGAACATCGAAAATCGCCATTCAGTTGCATAAGGGCACACTTGAAGGCAGATGAACTGGTTAGAATTAGAAAAAATAGAAAAGTATACCATCTTAATACACAGATCAGCTTGCCAAAAGGGAAAACTGAATCTATAGTTAACAATCAATCAAATCAATACAAACTGAGAACATTTTTTTACTTGGGGGGAACAGCAAAAATGTTTCAAATACGAACCAGTCGTGTTTTACCTCCGCCTTAGAAATTTAACGCCATGTTTTTTAAACATGGGTTTTGCTGTCTCAAGCCAGCTCCCAACAATCAACGCGTGATAGTTTTGCTTCGGCCACTTTCAACAATGCGGCGCCATTTATTAGATAAGGAACCATTCATCAATAGTCAAACACGTATTAAAATTTGCTAATCTTGTTTCATTTCCTTGAACCAAAAAACCTTTAAGATAGTCTCTCCGGTTTACAACATGCTTCGCCTACCTTCAAGACAACTACCATTAAGCGCAATGAAGAAAAGAGAAAGAGGCGGCTCTCGCTGTATAGCGAGGAACGTGTTAGCACACGCTCGCTGTGCGGGCAGACATGTGAATAGTTGGCTTGCCTTCACTGACTGACTCAACTAATTCTTTCACAAATACTCTAACATGCAGTTAAAATAAACTTATGGCCTCGAAAACAAACCTGTTCTTCAGTAACGTTTTAGCCATTTTAAAAAAACACAATTAAAACACAGTTGTCACACCAGAGCGCAATCAAAACACAGCCTTTTGAGTGGTGGCTCAAAACAACAATGACGGCCCCAGTTGTGCCGCGTGACAGCCCCGATCTGGTTTGTCGACAGGCAATCTCGAATTTCTGATGCAACCCATTGCAACCGACCGAGTGTGCTTCGTTTAAACGCACAGGCTAGGTGCAAAAATGCCGCGAGCCGTAAATTAAATGATCAGATTTCAGCCCCGTGGTACAAAGTTTGTAGGTGGAAATTAGTCAGAAGAAGTGTGCGGATTTATGTCATTTAATTGAGAGAGAGAAAGAGTGTGTGTGTGTGTGTGTCTGCTGCCCCCCCCTCTGTCTGTCTGTCTGTCTCTCTTCTCTGTCTTCTTTCCTGTCTGTCTGCCGGTGATTCTCTCTCTCTCTCTCTTCCGCCACAGGAAAAGGCGGCTTTTAGGCCACTTTCGCCCAAAAAAATCGGTGGAGGGTGAAAGTGGCTTAGAGTCGGCCTTTTCCTGTTCTCTGGGCGCCCCACACTTTCTCCGATTGTGAGAGAAAGGGTGGGAAGTGCCCCATATTTTTATTTCTTTATTTATTTTCCATTTCGTTATTAGTTTCTTGTCTTTCCTTAACATCAAACTAAGAGCCAAATGATAGTAAAATCTAATAAAAAGTGATGGAATGAGACAGGAGTTTATTGTTGTTTTTCTATTGAATGGCCACATTGAGAAATCTTCAGAGTGCATAATCAATCAGAAAAATCAAACATGCAAGTGTCAAGTAGTTAAATGAACTAATTATCAAATCCAATTAATATGATTCACGCTGGAAAGTAGACAAACACACAAAAAATGTTACTTATGTTATTTTGGTGAGTTTATATGGACATGATATTAAACATTGGCCATAAACGTTACCTGTCCAATACTCTCCCTATCGAATGGGGTGACCACGAAGTAGTTCAGTTTATTGTAAAATCCAAATGTTCACTACTTAGGCTGCGTATGCTCTAATGGTAATGTTATAATATTCACAACCAAGATAACTACTGGTCAGTGCCAAAACCAGTGGTCAGCTTCATGAAAATTTCACTTTTTCACTATTTCACTGCATATTGGTGCGTTATAAACGCTTCTGTACAGTTTACAATATAGATGTCTGGTGGTCACCAAGATTGACCAGTGGTCAGTTTCATGTAAATTTAATATTTTCCCGAGTTCACTCCATGTTGATATGTTTAATGCTTTCTTTTTTAATGTAGAAGACCAGTGGTCTGCAAGAAAGACTAGTGGTCAGTTTTATGTCAGTTTCATATTTTCACTATCTCATTCTGTATTGATGTGTTATAGGGTGTATATGCTTCTTAAAACGTAGTATGACTAGTGCTTAGCAACAATGACCAGTGACCAGTTTGGAAAACGTAATTGCTTACTGTTTATTGTATGAATATTTCTGTGCTTCTTGCAATTTAGATGACCAGTGGTCAGTGACAATGACCAGTGATCAGTTTGATGCCAATTCCATATTAAAAAAAAAGATGTTTGACAGACAGAATATTGTTGTGGTATGGGCGTTTCTCTGCTCCTTACAACACAGATGACCGGTAATCAGCAAGAATGACCAGTTTTCATTGTGATGTAAATTCCATGTTTTCTCTATTTGATTGCATATTTTGGTGTGATGAGCATTTTTCCCCCTACCTTTCATGACGTAGATGACCTGTGGTCACTTTGATGCAGTATTTATCTATTTATATAGTTTTAATATGTACATCTCCTCTTAATATGATGTAGGTCAAAATAGGTTGTATAGATCTGTATCAAAGAGATCATGAACACCACTGAACTGACCATGTACAGTAAAACCCGCTTAATTGAAAGAGCCTTTGAACCACCTATGGACTTTTAATAATCCGAATTTAAAATTATCCGCGTGTTGAGTTCATCTAAATTTTTGCCCAATCTAAAACAAACTCAAAATAAACCTAACAAATTGAAATTAACTGAGCAAGTCAAGTAGTCCCAATGAATTTCAATAAACTGGACTTTGTTGCAGCATTGGCATTACTAGGAACCGAAAAGGACGAGAGAGAGAGAGAGAGAGAGAGAGAGAGAGAGAGAGAGAGGAGAGAGACAGACAGAGAGAGAGAGAGAGAGAGAGAGAGAGAGAGAGAGAGAGAGAGAGAGAGAATCGGCCCCAATACCCTGGAGGTAAGGGCCACGATTCTTTATCACCCCGCCACAGGAGTAGAAACACTCCAACTTCAAAAGCAGTTCGCTGTGACGCTGTGTTTTTCAATCCGCTCAAATATTCCCTCTTCAATCATGATGTCTTCCCTGTAAGATCCGTCCTATCAAAATATGCAACACCCAAGCCCAATCCGTCGCCGGGCGACATATTGGTCCTGGTGTTGAAGACCAATCTGTCGCCGGGCGACAAATTGGGCAGGGGCGACAGATTGGTCGTTAACAGAGGCTCATGATGACAGTATATCTACACTCAGACTCCAACACCCCAGAAGATGAGGGGTTCAAAACAAAGCAATACGCGACATGTACTTGCGGATTCTATTTAATTTTATAAACCATACAAACAATTTCATAACATAATAATATGTTGTGGATATCGCTGTACTTCTCACTAATCAGTCCTGAAACAGCCGATAAAGACATCGAAATAATTCTCTCTCTCTCTCTCTCTCTCTCTCTCTCTCTCTCTCTCTCTCTCTCTCGTGTGTAGCTTTATGTACATATGCGTACAGCGTGCGTGCCCGCGTACGCGCTTGCTCGTGCGTAGGCGCGTTTATGGAGCATGTGTGTGTGTGTGTGTGTGTGTGTGTGTGTGTGTGTGTGTGTGTGTGTGTGTGTGTGTGTGCGCGCGCGCGCGCGCGCGTGTGTGCGTGCATGCTTTATTACGTGCGTATGTGTGCGCGTGTGTTTGTATGTGCACGCGTGTCTATGCGTGATCTGACGTATGCATGCGTGTATCTGAACGTCTCAGCAACCAGTCTCTGCAATTGCGCAGTGATAAGACGGAGAATAAAAAATATAGGAGGCGCTGTAATATTCCGATATCCTACCTCTCCCCTTGCCGCCCCCCCTCCCCCCTCCCTCCACCCCCTTTAACCACGTGATAGCAGTCCTTATGTCCGTCGTCGAAATCTTTGTGATAACTTTACCACACCGTTTCATACAAGAACACACTCTCTGTCACATCGAAAGATGACTCGGACCTACACATCGATACTCGATACTCGTTTTATGCTCCTACGTCCAAGCACGAAGACATTGGCCGTTTTTCATTCTCTAGAGCGAGACATTCTTCCCGTCAGATACCAAAGTTGATGGTTTTGTTACAAAATGCAAACGCCAGGTATATGCCACCCGTGTATTACCTTCCCTGCTTTGTTTGTCAAACGAATGAGAATATGATCTTTGACTGAAAGGTGAAGTTTTGATCACTGAACGAAAATACGGAACGGGGAAGGGGTGGGGGGGAGGGAGAAGAAATGGGGGTGGAGGTGGAGGCAAGGAATAGGGAGGGAGAAGAGGGGTTGGACGAGAGGGGAACCGGAAGCAAGGAAGGAAGTCTTCATGGCAGGTTATGTTTAAAATTCGAAGTGCATTGTTGTGGAGGCCAGTGAGGCACTTTGTGTGGATTTCTATATTCGTACTCCTCTATCATACAATAGATTCTTTCGGTCGAAGATCGGGCTCAGCTTGGTTGCCGAGATACAAATAAGGGATGATTTCATACACCACGGGGACACTCGATGCAAGGATACACAAATAAATTTTAATATTCGACCGAAGTAATATCTTGTACAAGAACAGGGTATAAAGCAAAGCTGAATTTGATCGGGCAATGCTATGAGAGATCTACCTACAATTTGTATTGTTATTCTGTTATCACCCTGATCAGATGACAACGACAGCCGGATAACTGATAATGAAAAGATTACTTTCAAAACCCTCTTCGGCGCAAATGATTGGGGAGGGGAAAAAAAAAGGGGGGGGGGGGGGGGGGGGGGGGGGGGGGGGCGAAGTACTGAACGAAATTTTAGTGAGATCTCATGGCATCGAATATTTCCTTTGGCACGGAACATTGGTGCGAAATATTTGCTGCAACGAAACTTTCATTGACAAAATTTGACGGAAAGACATACGTACGGGAGAGGGTCACAAACGGAATCTTTCTCACTTTCTCATGTAATTACGATTAGACACGCCGTGGAATGGAATGCACAATTCAATGACCTCGATTGGCCGCAATGTTTTTACAATTGGTGGACAAATCTGTCGGCATTCCCCTGTTGTATAGTCGGTGTTTCTATCACGGCGACGAAAAGAGGGACAGAGGAGAGGGGGGGGGGGGGGGGGGGGGGAAAAGGGAATCATTACACAACATGCAAGACGAGTTTGTTGTCTACAAATTTATCTTGCACAACTGCGTTCACAATTTCAATGTATATATCAGTCTAGTGACAGTTTGCCCTCGATTAAAAAAGGAATATGACGTCACTGAGACAAAGAGAAGTAAAGAGATATATCTAGCCTATTGTACACACAATATCCGGCAGAGTAATAACACAATATCCGGCAGAGTAATAACACAATATCCGGCAGAGTAATAACAGGGGAAGTAATGAAACTCTCTGAATGGTTCTCTGACAGTGCACTCAGTCATGAAATACGGACATGTTAAGGTGCACTGCAAAAAAAAAGGGTTTTGGCGAACACGCAAAACATTTGTACACGGGTAAAATGTTTATAAAAAAAATGTGTTCCTAAATATTAAAAAGAGAAGAAAAGGTACTCTCTTTCAAACAATTTCTTGTGTGTGTGTGTGTGTGTGTGTGTGTGTGTGTGTGTGTGTGTGATGCAGATGAGGATGGTTCTGTACGGAGTACTACCAACGGCACTCTGCACCGCCACTGTCCTTTCCATGTAACAACTTCTCCACCGTGTCCGTCACCTCCAGAAACATGTCATCGTCATGAATCCGTTCCGGGGTCAAAGCCTCCTCACACATCCACCACCTCTGGACGTTCCGGTCCTGAACATGCTCGTTCTCCATCTGCAGGAACGCCTGCAGGAAATGGTACCACTCCAACAACACCTGATAGAAAACTTCGGACACAAAGCAGAACGAAGCCAACGTGTGGTTCCCGTTCACTAAGGAGAAGGCGGCGTGATACTGTATGGACAAGACGATGTGGTAGTCCATTATGTTCAGCACGTTGCGCCTCGATTCGGCCAAGTGATCCAAACAGTAACCCAGCGCGTCTTCTCCAGACCTCTTCTCGTCATCATCGTCGATCTCAAGCCTCAAGCAGCTCACGATCCTGTGGAAGGTCATGTCGTCCTGGACTCGCGTGACGTCATCCTGCCCACGGATGGGTCCTCTTTCTTTGAGTCTTTTCGCCGACCGTGTGATGCGATGCGCGGGAACAGACAGCGCCAACAGCAGGTGCATTCCAGAAAAACGGAGGGAAAACACACTGTCCACGACATCGTCCACCAAGTCGCCACGTTTGAATTGTCTTTGGGTCAGGGTTCTGGAAAGCAGCTCCTTTTCGAGCTGATCCAAGGGTAGGCATTTTTTTCCATCTGGAGGAGATCGTCCTCGTTCTAGTTGTCTTCTTGCTCTTGTTCGACGCGCGGTCGGTGTACGCTTACGCTTCATCCTGGTCAATACAACAGGTCTGTCACTCACCGCCACAGTCTAGGACCCCACATCTTAGTTTGGGAGCAATCTAATTCTGTGAGCAGCTCGTAAGAAAGCTTCTCCGATTTCAGAACTCAGCGACCAACTCACTCACTCCGTTGGAGGGTAGAAATCTGGTTATTTGATCGACTGGTGGACAAAAGGCGTGTAAGCGAGCAAGGTTTGGGGAGGAGAAGAACGTGTGATACGAACTGAATCTGTTTCTTTTTTGTTGTTGTTGTGGAGGTGAACAGTGTTCTGTGTGTTTGATTCCCAGTGAATCTGTTGTCACTTGAACTGTGGAGAGGATTGGGGAAATGCCCCTGCCTGTGTGCCTGCATTCCTGTCACACGCTTCACTGCGTCATCGCCCATACCTCACTGCTCGACTCGACCGGCTCTTAGCCAACTTTAAACTACCACCACCACCGCCACCATCACCACAACAACCACCACCACAACCGCCACCACAAATTCTACTACTACTACTACTGCTGCAGCAGCAGCTGTTGCTGCTACTAGTACTGGAACTGCTGCTGCTATTGGTGTGTTGCTGATACTACTGTACCTATACTGCGCCGTTGATTCTGTGAGGACTGGCACTGCTATCACTACCACCACGTGTACTTCGTCTAAAGCTACCGATGTTGTTGCCGCTGCCACTACGGCTGCTGCTGCTGCTGCTGCTGCTACTACTACTACTACCACATCCACTACTACTACTACTACTACTACTACTACTAGCCTAATACTGCTGCTGCTGCTACTACTACCACTACTGCTACTACTACTACCACCACCACCACTACTACTACTACTACTACTAGTGCTGCCGCGCCA
>CM031602.1:96754109-96761609 GCA_018398815.1 Conus ventricosus | reverse complement strand
CACGTCATGCAATACGACTGGTGGCTGAGCAGCTGTTTCCTCCACGCGTTATTTTTGATAGTCATTTTTTGCAGAGAGTCTTCTTCTTCTTTTTCTTCTTCTTCTTCTCCTTCTGCTATTCTACGACGATTGGATTCTACGTTGTAGTTTGAGACAGGGGGTTCCGGTATCCAAGAAACAGTGGCCATACTATGTTCAAAATCCTCACCAATTGTGATGTAGTTTCTTTCTTTCTTTCTTTCTGCGCACGCAGGCTGATACTCCTGCGGACACTCCCTGTATAGCCAGGCAGTGGAGTTTTGTGTGTATGACCCTTTTTTATCCCGCCATTAAGGCAGCCATACTCCATCTTCGGGGAAGGTGCATGCTATGTGTCACGTGTCATCCATACCAACGGCCAAATTGGCCTTCTCTTCCGAAAGTTGGTGATGGGATTTTACGTGTGTGCAAGATGTTATGCGTGCGTTCACACACGGAACCTCGGTTTATAGTCTCATTCGAAGGACTATATGGGGAATGGAGTCAGAACCAATGTTAACTCCGAGGGAAAAATCCCCCTATACCGAAATTCGAACCCGCAACCCCAGGATCACGAGTCCGGCGCTCTACCAACTGAGCTATCCGGCCCCCATTGTGATGTAGTGATGGTAGTGGTGGTTGTGGTGGTGGTGGTGGTGGTGGTGGTAGAAGTGGTAGCAGTAGTTGTGGTAATAGTACAAGTGGTGGTGAAAGTAGTAGCAGTAGCAGCAGTAGTAGTAGTAGTCGTGGGGGTGGCGACAGTAGTAGTAGTAGTAGTTGTAGTAGTAGCAGTAGTAGTAGTAGTAGAAGCAGCAGCGGCAGTAGTAGTAGCAGCAGCAGCAGTATGTAGTTGTAGTAGAAGAATATATAGCAGCAACAGCAGCAGCAGCAGCAGCAGTAGTCGTAGTCGTAGTAGTAGTAGTAGTAGCTGTAGTAGTAGCCGTGGTTCGTCGTCGTCGTCGTGGTCGTAGTAGTAGTAGTAGTAGTAGTGGTAGTAGTAGTAGTAGTAGTAGTAGTAGTAGTAGTAGTAGGAGGAGGAGGAGGAGGAGGAGGACGAGGAGCAGCAGGAGGAGCAGCAGCAGCAGTAGCAGCAGCAATGGTAAAAGTAGTAAAGGAACTGGCTGTATCTCATCATAGGCCTTGCGCCGTTTAAAACGTTCCCTTCACTATTACAATCAACAGGTCAGTTTGCTTGAGCTTGCGGATCAAAAACACAATAATCAATAACAAACAAACAAAACAAAAAACAAAACAAACAAACAAACAAAACACGAAAAAAAAAACCGTGAACTTCTGGACCGTTGAGTTTTTTTTTTTTAATGAATTAGTAATTGGTGCATAATAGGAAGAGCATTTCATACGTGAACAATTCTCCAGCAAAGTGATTATTTTAGTCTTTAAGACAGCATTAATGCATCTCATTAGAATTCTCCTCGATTGCTTCCTGAACTATCAGAATTTGTCTGCAGAGGAAGTTTTATGATATGGTGTTAGTAGTTGTCATCCAGACCGACTAAAATCTCCATTAAATGGCCCCTTGTCCTCTGCACTCTAGTCAATGTAGGCAAAGACACGCGAGTCTTTAGTTCAAATTCACCCCATCACATTCATCCAGCAGTCTCCACGCTCTTCTTTGAACCTTTGCAGTGGCCACAGATTTCATTCTCAGAAAAGCATTCTCTGTACAATTTATATATTCCTGTAAAAAAGGAAACATGTTCCAGAACCGCGTCATTCCTTCCTCTCCTGGCATCTTCTGCCAGCGTCAGGCTATGCAGGTCAAGGAAATACCCATCAACTTTGAAGCTAGTTTTCCAAACTCAACAGCGTTCCCAATAGATTACTAACATGATTTCATCTGGACCTGGAAGCAAAAGAAAAAGGAAAGTGGGACAGATTCCCCCACAGAGAGGAAATCCAACTCTGATGATTAACAACAGGACGGCAATCATTTAGGTTGATAGGTTCCACATCAGAGAAGATTACCTACTGATAGAGAGGAACTCCACGAATAATACAGAAATCTTCTGTCCGACAACAGATTAACTTCTCTTGAGGGGGTAAGCGTGGACACGGGAATGAATAACGCCACCGGCCTTCCGTACCTATTAGCGGTCGTTACTTTTTTTTATTTTTTTTTTTAGCATACGTAGAAATGTAATAGATGAAAATGGTTAGGAGAGATTGCCATTCTGACCCCCACCTCCTACACAAAACAATTACAATAGATGAAAAAGGTTACAAGAGACTTCCATTCTGACCCCCACCTGCTAAAGAAAAGAGTTATAAAAGACAAAAAAGGTTATAAGAGATTTCCATTCCTTCCCCCATCTGCTAAAGAAAAGAGTTATGCAAAGACGAAAATGGTTAAGAGATTTCCATTCCTTCCCCCATCCGCTAAAGAAAAGAGTTATGCTAAGACGAAAATGGTTATAAGAGATTTCTATTCCGACCTCCACCTGCTAAAGAAAAGAGTAAGGAAAGATGAAAATGGTTATAAGAGATTTCCAAACCGACCCCCACCGCTACAGAAAGCAACCATCCTGTTCGTATTGAGGATAAAATGAGGTACAAGCAGAATGAAGCTCAGATTACAAACCAGACTGTTTAAACTGAGTCTTTGCTCTCCACCTGTCTCTTTCCTTTATACAGATTAATAGAGATATAGATCGGACGACAGGGTTCGCCAAATTTCATACACAGTCTTGCGATTGGTAGAATGCGTGCTCGGCATACACGAATTGCATAGTCAACGCCTCTATCACCGTGAGGAAGCGAGCGACTGGAGGGAAGAAAGGAAATCCTTACACAAATTGCAGAGCGCCTTTGGCATCATCAAATGTGTTTTGTAGTGCGAGATTTAAAGGTACTTCGCAAATGTCAGTTGTCTCATAGATTTCCCTCAACGAAAAGCAAAATGATCCAATTCAGAGGCAAAGTGAAACACAGAGAAAGACATACCTAAGCCAGTTAAACGACGAGACACTGATTGGTAAAATAACGGCTCTGTAAGTGGTGAGATAACAAGTCTCTCAGTTGTGAAATAAAACCCCACTGAATTGTGTAATAACTCACTAAATGGACATTGAAGTCTATTATGAGAACGCACATAATCCTAGATGGTGAGAATGTACATTAAAATGTTTCACTAGAATAGACACACTAACGAACAATTCAAAAATCAAACATGTAGTGCCTCTCTCTTCCTGGAGAGAGAGAGAGAGAGAGAGAGAGAGAGAGAGAGAGAGAGAGAGAGAGAGAGAGAGAGAGAGAGAGAGATTGTTGTCGTGGTTGTTGTGTGCGTGCGTTCATATGTGTGAGCGTAAATGTGTGCGAGTATATGCGCACGGGCACTTGCGTCTGTGTGTGCATGTGTGTGTATGTGTGTGCGCGCGAGCGCGCTTACGTGCGCGCGAGCGCGCTTACGTGCGCGCACGCGCGTGTGTGTATGTGTTTGTGTGTGCATATGTATGTTTATCTGTGTGTGTGTGTGTGTGTGTGTGTGTGTGTGTGTGTGTGTGTGTGTGTGTGTGTGTGTGTGTGTGTGCGCGAGTTGTTCGTGAGCGTGCCAATAGACGGACCTCTACTGGAGCACAAACTTCCCAGTCATTTTACGCGCCCAGGTCGCTATGATACGAAAGCAGTCATCGTTAGGGCAAGGTTCCCGCGGATCCACAACATCACACCAGAGCATCCTTTGGGCGTGTCGCTTCCGAACCTTTTCGTCCTCCATCTCCAGGAACACGTTCAGCAAAGGGCACTCTGCGCTTGTCCGAAACACCCGGAACACAATTCCGCACGTGAACCAGAAGGTGCTCAACGGGAGCGTCTTGTGTGCCATCCAGCTGGCGCTGTGATACTCCAGGGCCGTGATCACGTAGTAAATCGTGTCCTCCATGATGTCATCGATCCAGGTCGTCAGGCTATAGAAAGGGTACTTCACCCTGGCATCTCGAGGATCCTGCTCTTCATCCACACTAATCTCTCCGCACAGACTAGCCACGGCCTGGGCAAAACTCGAGTCGTAGTGGGAGGCAGTGGCGTCAGCCTGCCTGGTGTCTGGCGCTCTTCTTCGTTTGCGTCTTTCCGCCGACTGTGTGATGCGATGGCCGGGAACAGACAGCCTGAGCAGCAGGTCCATTTCATGACCACGGAAATCCCGCATCTGGATCATGGCATTTCCCACGACGTCTCCCATCACCCGCTTAGGGACCAGGAGCCTGGACTGCAGCTGCTCTTCCAACTGTTCCACTGGCAGGTCGTGTCCATCTTGAGGTTTTCCAGGCTCAGGTCCTCTCCTCGCGCTTGGTCCACGCATGACTGGTCTGCGGTTCATCCTGTCAAGAACAATGTCCCCGGAGCTCTCCTCAGGAGCCCAGGATTCCACCCTTTAGTTCAGAGAACCTCAGGGGCCCAGGATTCCACTCGTCAGTTCAGAGGACCTCAGGAGCCCAGGATTCCACTCGTCAGTTCAGAGGACCTCAGGGGCCCAGGATTCCACTCGTCAGTTCAGAGGACCTCAGGAGCCCAGGATTCCACTCGTCAGTTCAGAGGACCTCAGGAGCCCAGGATTCCACTCTTTAGTTCAGAGGACCTCAGGGGCCCAGGATTCCCCTCTTCAGCTCAAAGGCGATCTGCAAAAAGAGGATTGCGTCGAACTGTTCCGTGTACTGTAGCATGAAGAGGCATTCACCTCCAACATTTGAATGAGGGAGTGGAATCGTGCGGTCTGATCGACTCCCGGGTTGAAAGTCGAGGTTTGGGGGGAAAGCAGGATGAGAAAGGTGGAGGTGGGAGGGGGGTGGGGGGGGGGGGGGGGGGGTGGCGTGCCACGAGATGAATGTGGTTTTCAAGGTGAGCAGTGTTCTGTGTGTTTTATCCCGGGAAGTCGGTAAAGAAAGGTTGCATAAACATTCCAATCCGTGTGCACACATGTAACATGCTAGCACACAACGTTTTACACATGTACCTGCCCAGTGTGACGGACGGATTCCCTTTCGACATGACATTACTACTACTACTACTACTACTACTACTACTACCGCTGTTGTTGTTTTTGCTGCTGCTGCTGCTGCTACTACCGCTTCTACTACTATTACTACCACTACTGCTGTCGAAGCTGTTGCTACTGCTGTTACAACTATTACTCCTAGTACTGCTGCTGCTGCTATTGCTGCTGCTGTTGCTACTGCTTTCACTACTACTACTGTTACTACTGCTGCTATTATTATTATTATTATTTTTATTACTACTACCTCTACTGTTGCTACTGCTGTTACTACTCCTACTACCACCATTACTACCACCCCTACCACCACTACTACTACTTTCATCAAATAATAGCTACTCATCGACAACACATTCTAACATTTCAATTTTATTATCAAAGTCGAACATTTAATAGTATGGCGCATGTTCAAGGTTTGCATAAATACATGCAAGCAACATATATCCCAAGCACCCTCCAACCCCCCCCCCCCCCCCCCCCCGAAAAAAAAAATCTTTGTTGGTTTTGAATCAAACAAAATAATCCCTATCACGCTCAACCTGAAGCGCATACAGAATCCAAGATTTACAAATGAAACAAAATATTTCCCCTCAACCTGCCCCCCCCCCCTCCCCCCTGAAGAGCGGGTTTAACTGCAGACTTCATAAATGACCTATCACTTTTTTTTATCAAAAACGGTCCCAATTTTTTGCAGCAAATGTTTCTTTAACCAGACAGACAAAATTCAAATGAAAAAAAAAAGCTGATTAAATCTGTAAGATCCAGATTTGAAAACAAGCCACACGTATCCCAATGAACAAAAAAAAAATATTGCTACCTAGAATTAGACCTAGTCTCCCAACAGAAGAAAATGCACTGCTCACTCGTAGCTTTCGACAGCCATCCGGCCATCTTCCTCAGCGATGCTGTTGCTGACTGCGTGAACTCGATTCAGATCACGCGACCATGGGACATGCCCAGGTCACGTGATCGAATAAGTGAAGCGTACACCGGGGTGGGGGGGGGTGGGGGGGGGGGGGGGGGGGGTGGGGGGGGGGGCAAGGTGTAGCGGCCCCGGTCCCTGTTGAGCGGGGGGTCGGTGGCTGCGATGTAGACGGCCTCCTTGACCCCTCGCTGGAACCACTTGTTTTCTCTGTCCAGGCTGTTGTGTAAATGTATATGAAAAATTCATCTCCTGATCCGGTTGTCTCCTCGTTACCATTCTCGTCTTACCCTAAAGTCTTACGGTGATCTCTGTCCTCATCGCGCTTTTACAGAGTAGGTCTGAAGACACCACCGCTCACACCGTCACCTACACTTTCCCCCTTTCACCTTCCCCCACATCTGCATTCACGATGTGACATTGTCACCGCCTCTCATACCACTGTCACAGCCGTATCTGCACACTGTTCGCTTCCAATGACACTGTACATCCTACTGTTCATTTGCAATGACACTGTACACCCTACCGTTCATTTGAAATGACACTGTACACCCTACTGTTCATTTGCAATGACACTGTACACCCTACTGTTCATTTGAAATGACGCTGTACATCCTACAGTTCGTTTCCAATGCCACTGTACATCCTACTGTTCATTTGCAATGACACTATACATCCTACTGTTCATTTGAAATGACACTGTACATCCTACTGTTTATTTGAAATGACACTGTACATCCTACTGTTCATTTGCAATGACACTGTACATCCTACTGTTCATTTGCAATGACACTGTACATCCTACTGTTCATTTGCAATGACACTGTACATCCTACTCTTCGTTTGCAATGACACTGTACACCCTACTGTTCGTTTCCAATGACACTGTACATCATGCTTCTCCTGACCACAGTCACGGCAGATCTCCTGACCCCGACAGGCTCGACTGGAATGCCCAAAGCGTTGACATTTGAAACATCGCAAAGGAGATGGTACAAAAGGTGAAACTTTCACACGAACATAACCCACTTTGACAAACTCCGGGGGAGATGGCATAGCAAAAGTCAAGAATAGCGTGTTAGTTTCAATTACGTTACTTCCTTTAGAGATTTTGACTCTATGGACCTGTAACACACCCTGACTTTCCATCTCAGTCCGCATTTCTGATTCGGCAAGTCCAGCTAGATCAGCACATCTAATCACCCCTTTCGAATAGTTGAGAAAGGGATGAATAGAAACCTTAACTGTGATCTGCATAAGCTGAGAACCATCTCTTTTCAACAACAATCGAGACGCCGCTTCTGTCGCACAATTGACAAGATAACTACCTGATCTGAGTCTTTTGATCATTTTGAAACCTGTGGAGGAAACTCCCTCAAACCACTTACAAATGGCAAAGGGAGAAATCCGAGCTATGGATTCTTTTGGGTCTTTGGCTTCCACCAAAATGAAGCTTGGCCATATGTTTTGGATACCCTTTCTCTTTGCCACCTCTCTTATCTCTTCATCTGAGTCTGAATCTCTACTTTCTCTCTGTCTTTTGGAATGACTA
>CM031602.1:96741609-96744109 GCA_018398815.1 Conus ventricosus | reverse complement strand
ATGTCGGAGCAAGATGGGACATGTCCATGAGCTCGGGAAGCAGAACGTCCAGGGTGTTACGAGCAGTCACTTATCTTCTCAATGTCGGAGCAAGATGGGACATGTCCATGAGCTCGGGAAGCAGAACGTCCAGGGTGTTACGAGCAGTCACTTATCTTCTCAATGTCGGAGCAAGATGGGACATGTCCATGAGCTCGGGAAGCAGAACGTCCAGGGTGTTACGAGCAGTCACTTATCTTCTCAATGTCGGAGCAAGATGGGACATGTCCATCAGCTCGGGAAGCAGAACGTCCAGGGTGTTACGAGCAGTCACTTATCTTCTCAATGTCGGAGCAAGATGGGACATGTCCAGGAGCTCGGGAAGCAGAACGTCCAGGGTGTTACGAGCAGTCACTTATCTTCTCAATGTCGGAGCAAGATGGGACATGTCCATGAGCTCGGGAAGCAGAACGTCCAGGGTGTTACGAGCAGTCACTTATCTTCTCAATGTCGGAGCAAGATGGGACATGTCCATGAGCTCGGGAAGCAGAACGACCAGGGTGTTACGAGCAGTCACTTATCTTCTCAATGTCGGAGCAAGATGGGACATGTCCATGAGCTCGGGAAGCAGAACGTCCAGGGTGTTACGAGCAGTCACTTATCTTCTCAATGTCGGAGCAAGATGGGACATGTCCATCAGCTCGGGAAGCAGAACGTCCAGGGTGTTACGAGCAGTCACTTATCTTCTCAATGTCGGAGCAAGATGGGACATGTCCATCAGCTCGGGAAGCAGAACGTCCAGGGTGTTACGAGCAGTCACTTATCTTCTCAATGTCGGAGAAAGATGGGACATGTCCAGGAGCTCGGGAAGCAGAACGTCCAGGGTGTTACGAGCAGTCACTTATCTTCTCAATGTCGGAGCAAGATGGGACATGTCCATGAGCTCGGGAAGCAGAACGTCCAGGGTGTTACGAGCAGTCACTTATCTTCTCAATGTCGGAGCAAGATGGGACATGTCCATGAGCTCGGGAAGCAGAACGTCCAGGGTGTTACGAGCAGTCACTTATCTTCTCAATGTCGGAGCAAGATGGGACATGTCCATGAGCTCGGGAAGCAGAACGTCCAGGGTGTTACGAGCAGTCACTTATCTTCTCAATGTCGGAGCAAGATGGGACATGTCCATGAGCTCGGGAAGCAGAACGTCCAGGGTGTTACGAGCAGTCACTTATCTTCTCAATGTCGGAGCAAGATGGGACATGTCCATCAGCTCGGGAAGCAGAACGTCCAGGGTGTACGAGCAGTCACTTATCTTCTCAATGTCGGAGCAAGATGGGACATGTCCATCAGCTCGGGAAGCAGAACGTCCAGGGTGTTACGAGCAGTCACTTATCTTCTCAATGTCGGAGCAAGATGGGACATGTCCATCAGCTCGGGAAGCAGAACGTCCAGGTGTTACGAGCAGTCACTTATCTTCTCAATGTCGGAGCAAGATGGGACATGTCCATGAGACTCGGGAAGCAGAACGTCCAGGGTGTTACGAGCAGTCACTTATCTTCTCAATGTCGGAGCAAGATGGGACATGTCCATGAGCTCGGGAAGCAGAACGTCCAGGGTGTTACGAGCAGTCACTTATCTTCTCAATGTCGGAGCAAGATGGGACATGTCCATGAGCTCGGGAAGCAGAACGTCCAGGGTGTTACGAGCAGTCACTTATCTTCTCAATGTCGGAGCAAGATGGGACATGTCCATGAGCTCGGGAAGCAGAACGTCCAGGGTGTTACGAGCAGTCACTTATCTTCTCAATGTCGGAGCAAGATGGGACATGTCCATCAGCTCGGGAAGTAGAACGTCCAGGGTGTTACGAGCAGTCACTTATCTTCTCAATGTCGGAGCAAGATGGGACATGTCCATGAGCTCGGGAAGCAGAACGTCCAGGGTGTTACGAGCAGTCACTTATCTTCTCAATGTCGGAGCAAGATGGGACATGTCCATGAGCTCGGGAAGCAGAACGTCCAGGGTGTTACGAGCAGTCACTTATCTTCTCAATGTCGGAGCAAGATGGGACATGTCCATGAGCTCGGGAAGCAGAACGTCCAGGGTGTTACGAGCAGTCACTTATCTTCTCAATGTCGGAGCAAGATGGGACATGTCCATGAGCTCGGGAAGCAGAACGTCCAGGGTGTTACGAGCAGTCACTTATCTTCTCAATGTCGGAGCAAGATGGGACATGTCCATGAGCTCGGGAAGCAGAACGTCCAGGGTGTTACGAGCAGTCACTTATCTTCTCAATGTCGGAGCAAGATGGGACATGTCCATGAGCTCGGGAAGCAGAACGTCCAGGGTGTTACGAGCAGTCACTTATCTTCTCAATGTCGGAGCAAGATGGGACATGTCCATGAGCTCGGGAAGCAGAACGTCCAGGGTGTTACGAGCAGTCACTTATCTTCTCAATGTCGGAGCAAGATGGGACATGTCCATGAGCTCGGGAAGCAGAACGTCCAGGGTGTTACGAGCAGTCACT
>CM031602.1:96705006-96734009 GCA_018398815.1 Conus ventricosus | reverse complement strand
GATCCTGCTTTCAATTCGTCGTAAATATTCATGAAATCACGGTCAAGTAACAGAAATATGCCACGACGACTCCATATTTAAGATTCTGCCCCAAATCGACAAGAACCACCTCATTCCTTTTAAAGTACTTGACCACAGTAGAGAATCTGTGAAGTTTTACACCAGTTTCAAAGTTCTGTAAGCAGGTCAAATTTACATGAAACCTTACAAAACAAGGTGCAAGTAAGACAAACTGGATTCAAAATACAACAGGCTAGTGCATTTTCGAGAGATGTTTTTACGTCAATAAACGTGTCTCAATTGAGACGGCAAACAACTACAGAGTAAACAAATGAAACAACATGAAACAATCAAGAAGGGAAAAAATCCCTTGATGGCATTAAGCAGGAGAGAGAGAGAGAGAGAGAGAGAGAGAGAGAGAGAGGAGAGAGAGAGAGAGAGAAGAGAAAGAGAGAGAGAGAGAGAGAGAGAGAGAGAGAGAGAGACTAATCTTTAATACGCAAGATGAAGATTTTAGGCCAAAGCTTAGTCTTAAACTCTGTCCTTGTCGTGCATACATTATTTCAGCACATATCATTCATACTGACAATTCAACATAGCAACATTGAATCTAATTCTACAATGAAAGCAAACTGTTCATAGAAGTACTATCATACTGACAATTCAACATAGCAACATTGAATCTAATTCTACAATGAAAGCAAAACTGTTCATAGAAGTACTATCATACTGACAATTCAACATAGCAACATTGAATCTAATTCTACAATGAAAGCAAACTGTTCATAGAAGTACTATCATACTGACAATTCAACATAGCAACATTGAATCTAATTCTACAATGAAAGCAAACTGTTCATAGAAGTACTATCATACTGACAATTCAACATAGCAACATTGAATCTAATTCTACAATGAAAGCAAACTGTTCATAGAAGTACTATCATACTGACAATTCAACATAGCAACATTGAATCTAATTCTACAATGAAAGCAAACTGTTCATAGAAGTACTATCATACTGACAATTCAACATAGCAACATTGAATCTAATTCTACAATGAAAGCAAACTGTTCATAGAAGTACTATCATACTGACAATATCAACATAGCAACATTGAATCTAATTCTACAATGAAAGCAAACTGTTCATAGAAGTACTATCATACTGACAATTCAACATAGCAACATTGAATCTAATTCTACAATGAAAGCAAACTGTTCATAGAAGTACTATCATACTGACAATTCAACATAGCAACATTGAATCTAATTCTACAATGAAAGCAAACTGTTCATAGAAGTACTATCATACTGACAATTCAACATAGCAACATTGAATCTAATTCTACAATGAAAGCAAACTGTTCATAGAAGTACTATCATACTGACAATTCAACATAGCAACATTAAATTTCTAATTCTACAATGAAAGCAAACTGTTCATAGAAGTACTATCATACTGACAATTCACATAGCAACATTGAATCAAATTCTACAATGAAAGCAAACTGTTCATAAAAGTACTATCATACTGACAATTCAACATAGCAACATTGAATCTAATTCTACAATGAAAGCAAACTGTTCATAGAAGTACTATCATACTGACAATTCAACATAGCAACATTGAATCTAATTCTACAATGAAAGCAAACTGTTCATAGAAGTACTATCATACTGACAATTCAACATAGCAACATTGAATCTAATTCTACAATGAAAGCAAACTGTTCATAGAAGTACTATCATACTGACAATTCAACATAGCAACATTGAATCTAATTCTACAATGAAAGCAAACTGTTCATAGAAGTACTATCATACTGACAATTCAACATAGCAACATTGAATCTAATTCTACATTGAAAGCAAACTGTTCATAGAAGTACTATCATACTGACAATTCAACATAGCAACATTGAATCTAATTCTACATTGAAAGCAAACTGTTCATAGAAGTACTATCATACTGACAATTCAACATAGCAACATTGAATCTAATTCTACAATGAAAGCAAATGTTCATAGAAGTACTATCATACTGACAATTCAACATAGCAACATGAATCTAATTCTACAATGAAAGCAGACTGTTCATAGAAGTACTATCATACTGACAATTCAAACATAGCAACATTGAATCTAATTCTACAATGAAAGCAGACTGTTCATAGAAGTACTATCATACTGACAATTCAACATAGCAACATTGAATCTAATTCTACAATGAAAGCAGACTGTTCATAGAAGTACTATCATACTGACAATTCAACATAGCAACATTGAATCTAATTCTACAATGAAAGCAGACTGTTCATAGAAGTACTATCATACTGACAATTCAACATAGCAACATTGAATCTAATTCTACAATGAAAGCAGACTGTTCATAGAAGTACTACTGAGATGGGGGTGACGAAACAAAGAAACAAACAAAACTACAGAGAGAGAGATGAGAGAGAGAGAGAGAGCGAGAGAGAGAGAGATGAGTGAGAGAGAGAGAGAGAGAGGAGAGAGAGAGAGAGAGGTCAGAGGAGGGTGGGAAAGAGAGAATGGTAGGTAGGGGGAGGAGAACAGGGGTAGTAGACAGAGTGGGAGTGGGGGTGAGCGATTTTAACGAAGTATGCTATATGTTTAGACGATGTATTCAAAGTAATGTTCACAGAAAACTCTGCGAATGGGCGCTAATCATTTTAATCGAATAATTGAATTACTGAGATATAAAATGTTCATGCAAATGTATTTTGAGAAATTTTAAAGTATTCGTATTTTGTAGATTCGGTGGAAGTGAGTTCCAGACATATGGTCCAGAGTAAGCTAGGCTTGTTTTGTATAGATCAGTGTGTGGGTAGGGAAGAAGGAATTTCGTCAAGCCAGAAAAGTTGTTCGATCTTGTAAAAAGGGCATTGACATAGCATGGTATAGTATGCCTTGTTGAATTCCAATTGCTTACTCAGAGGAAGTATGTTCAGCGCTTTTAGTTTTTCATCTGTTGTTAGAGATACAGCTGGATGGAGTAGTTTTGCTGCACGTCCATGGATAGAATTCAGCCTTTTTCGTGGACATCACTACTCCCGTCCCACACTGTTGAAGCGTAATTGGTATGTGACATTATGTGTGCATTGAAGAAAAGTTTAAAGCACGTACTGTTCACTTAGCGCTTTGATTGAGATAACAGGAAAAGGTGTTTTCAGACTACCTTGCATACGTTATTGAGATGAGATTGCCATTTCAATTCTTTATCTGTCGTTACCCCTAAAACACGATGCTCATCCACCTGCTCGATAGAAGTGCCATTCAACTGAAGTTTTAGGCAAAGAGGATTCAATTGGTGTTTTTGGCGGGTAGCTATAATCATACATTTGGTTTTGGCTGGGTGTATGACCATTGGGTTTGAATGACACCAGTCTGACACACCGTTTTGACTTTCCTGGAGATAAGTTTCTATTATCTGTAGATCACTACCATTCGTTTGGAGTGACGAGTCATCAGAAATAAATCTGTCGTGACCTTTTACATCTGATACGGACACTGGTAAATCATTGATGAAGATGCAGTTTAGGAGGGGGCCTAGTACTGAGCCCTGTGTGACTCCATGTCTGACAAAGTCTGAAGCGGAGGTTTTGCCATTAGCCACCACATACTGAGTCCTATCGTTCAAGTATGATTGGAATAATGAGATGTCGGCGTATGGTTCAAGTAGACAGATAGTTTCTTTAGAAGAATGGAATGATCAACAAGATCAAACGCCTTTTTGAAGTCAAGAAAGACAACCCCTGTCATTTGTGATTGGTTCATATTTGAAAGCCATGAGTCACGCATTCGTGATAATGCTGTGCGGCAGGAGTGATTGGATCGGAATTCAGATTGGAGTGGGTTGAAACAGTTTGTTTTTCTCCATGAACAGAGATTCGTGTGTGTATGTGTCTTTCAAGGGGTTTGGATAGAATAGATAGTAAGGGTATAGGTCTGAAATTGTTTGGATCAGACAAATCATATGATTTTGGAAGGGGATCACTTTTGCGTTTTTGAACGCTTGAGGGAAAACATTGGTTTCAATGGATTGATTATATATGTATGTAAGAGACTCAACAATGTAAGGTAGAGCGAGTTTGATAAGAAATGCGGGTATGTTATCAGGCCCCATGGATTTTTTATTCTTTAATTGCGCTATGTGCATTCCTACTTCATGTACAGCAAGAAGGGGAACTTTGACTGGGTTACTGCATTCAAGTGTTTGTTTGCAAAATGATATTAGGGAAGTCGGGCATGTATATTCATTTGGTGCTCTTATAGTCTGTGAAGCTTGAGTAAGGGTATCTGATAATGACAAAAAGTGGGTATTAAATTCGTCTGGGGTGATGTTTGTGCTTGAATTTTGTGAATCTGTATGCTTGTTCCGTACAATAGTATTTATTGCCCTCCACATTGGCGCTGAAGATTTTGCATCCGTTATCATTTGACCGAAGTAGTCTCGTTTGGCTTTTTCAACTTCGTTTGAAACAGAGTTTCTCTGCTCTTTGTATTTGTCTAACAAATTTGCTGCCTTGAGTTGGTCACGTGCAACCATTTCTTGCAGCAGTTCTGGTGTTAACCACGGGTTCATCTGCGGATGCCTAACTCCTTTTTGACTTAACGGCGCGTGTTTATTTATGATGGTGAGGAATGTTCGGTACCAGAAGGACAGTGCATCATAGACGTCTGAGTGATTATAAGTTAAGTGAAACTGGAAAATGTTTAAGTCAGAGAGGTATGCTGCTTCATCAAACTTTTTGAAAGAGCAGTACTGGATGGTCGTGTGACTTGGCTGGTGCTTTTGGGAGCCTTAAGTACCACGTGCAGAAGACTGGACAGTGATCACGATTACCAGAATGTACCACTAAAACATCTAATATTGCAGATTTGTTGTTTGTGTAGACATGATCAATAAGAGTCGCAGTTGTTTGAGTTATTCTCGTTGGGGTTTGTACTAACTGATGGAGTGCATTAAGTGACAGTGTACTTGTCCAATCTGGTTGTTGTTTTAACATATCAATATTAGTTGTTCTAACATATCAATATTAAAAGTCCCCTAACAGTAGTATATTTGAATTTTTGTGACAGATCCGATCGATCATTTGTACAAATTGTCATACAATTCGCTTGTGGAAGATGGGTGTCTATATAAATGTCCGATTATTAATGGCGGTGATTTGGAGGGTGTTTTTTTTAAAATTTCAATCCATATACATCTACAGATTTAGTTTTAAGATCAGTTCTGCGTCGGGTAATGCTGGCCATTGATTGCTGAATGCATACAGCAAGGCCAGTATGTTGGGGTTGACCACTGTCACGTCGTTCTATGTTGTAGTCAGGAATGCTAATAAGATTATCTGTGATGCGAGCGTCTAACCTTGTTTTACTAACACCAAATACTTGTACTGGATATGGAGACTGTTTTAAGAGTAATGAGATTTCATGGACCTTATTAGATAAATGATAGACATTGAGATGTCCCAAATTTAAGTCCTGGGATAGCAGGATTATGGGGAAGGCATGGGTAGTAAGGGAACTGTGACACAAATCGACGAGGAAAGACAGTTTTCACATAAAAAGACACAGAGAATTATAGATCAATAAAACAGAATACAGGTGAGGAAAGTAACGTTTGTGGATAATGTACAATGATGACAAACACACAGAAAGAAGTTAAAGGTTAACTATTATGCCTAAAACCAGATAACAGAATGTATCTGTGGAAAATTCAATAAGCAGTAAAACAAATGGATGAAGCACGATGTTTGAACAAATAGAAAAAGATATAAGAGAAGTATTAAGCTTAAAGCAATGAATGACGATCACACACACACACACACACACACACACACACACACACACACACACACACACACACACACACACACACACAAGCTTAAAGCAATGAATGACGATCACACACACACACACACACACACACACACACACACACACACACACACGTCGCAAGGAAAACTGTGCGAGACTCTACGAGAATCCGTGATGGTTTTCATTAAGAGAAAACGAATAATCATATATAACGTCTTTTTCCGTCTAAAAAACCCAAACATACATATGAATCCATGTGCAAGAAGTAATCCGCACACGGTCATCAAAAACACAGCGCTCGGTCACATCTTGTTACACTTGGAAAAGCAACATAATTGCGGAGGTGTTCACTTGCGTCCGCACACAACGACGTCCGTCTGGGGAGAGAGAGAGAGAGAGAGAGAGAGGAGAGAGAGAGAGAGAGAGGAAGAGAGAGAGAGGAGAGAGAGAGAGAGAGAGAGAGAGAGCGTTGCACGTTGTGAATTTAACCATAGAGGATCCATTTTAAGATAGAATTGGAGGGGGGGGGGGGGGGGGGAGATCTGGTATTCAGTATGTATCATGTAACATGCCGCTTTTATTTTCACGCCCTCACATAATGCTACTGGCAAGATGCTAATGGCAAGATGCTAATGGCAAGATGTTAATGGCAAGATGCTAATGGCAAGATGCTAATGGCAAGTACAGTGTTTCATTTTGTTCGTCTGTCAGCCATAGAAGAGAAACATAATCATCACTAATGGCTTATCACATATACGATGCTTTTACATGTAGTGTTCAAGTTTGACGAAAAAGACATCCATGTCCATCAAACAGACCGAAATGCCAAGGCTGGTCAAATTACCCCCCCTCCCCCACAAAGACTCCAGGAACAGCTGAAATCCTTCGGTAATGAATGGGAGACTATGCCTGCTAGACTGTGCCAGGTGTAGTGACTTGAGTATTACCAACACTCTTGTTGACGTGGGAGCATGCCACCGATGGACATGGCATCGCCCTTTCGGTCGGTAGCACACTCACGTAGACAACATTCCTGTGAAGAATCCGAACAGATCCGGCATCAGTTAGATTGAAAATATGACATTGTCAAAGAAATAAAAGGAAAAGAACAGCTCAGTTTATTCTGAACAAACGCTGTGAGATTCGGACATCGCTGAATCTTTCTAACCAGCCACAAACAGGAACATTCGTTCTGATGCTAGAAGAAAACCTTAAAATCATCCAATAGAATGACCTGGGAATAAACCAACTAAATAGAAGCCACAGATCACGAACAAGAATTATGAGATGCCTGGCATTTGAAAGAGCTTGAAACGGCAGAAGAAGACAGAAAAAGGGAGGGAGAAAAAGTAACACTGTAAATCAAAGATAGCCCAAGAAACTAATAATGAAAAGGAACAATGAATCGAGATTTAATAATGTGCATACACTGAGAACACCAAAGACATCAACGACGGGAGGCAAACTTTAAAGTCTGTCAAAACTTGACCAGCCAGAAACAAAGTAATAATAGCGGCATTCAGGGCACTGTACCTGTTTGACACAGGAAAAAGACGTCATTAAAAAGTGGGCTGAATATTGTTCCGAATTCTGCTACAAACGGTGCGAATGAGATTCAGACGTGCTAAGAGTACAGGATTCCTCCAAATAAAGATGACTATTCAATACTGCGATCCGTGAAAAGTCGTAGGAGCACTGAAAATACTGAAGTGTGGAAAGGCTGAGGGCATCGACAACACCACTGCAGATTTCGTGAAAGATTCCAGAGAACTATTCTGGCTGTTGTTCACAACAAAATCCGGTGTACTTGAGAACAGCTTACATCATGGATTTATCACCACCTCTCTCCCCCTTCCTACCTACCCCTCCCTCTCCCCTCAATAAACAAATACATAAATAAATAAGCAAATCAATAAACAAATAAATATGTACGTAAAAAGAAGTTCATAATTAAGTCAATAAGTAGAAGTTGATTCACGAATTGTAAAAGACAGGCTCAATGCCGTGAGAACTACTGCGTTGTAAGTTTGATTAGCCATAAAATAATAACAACATAGTATATCCATAACTTTACATATCTAAAATTGAAGAAAAACAAAACAAAAGAGAAAAGCAAGCTCAGGCATCCTCACACACCACAGACAGACAGACAGAGAGACACACACACACACACACACACACACACACACACACACACACACACACACACACACACACACACACACACACACACACACACACACACACACAGTTCTTTATGGCACAGATTTACAAGTATAGGGGCAGAATGGGCAGCTAGAGGAAAGAAGTTGCAACAATCCTCATGAATACACTGAAGTAGGTGGTAGAGACAGGGTGGTAGTCTCCTGATGGTAGTCACCCCACCCACCGACCTTGGGCCGAAATAGTTATTCGAAAGTTCCCAAGGACAATTAAAGGACACCACCAACGGAGACCACGAATAATTGTGCATTGATACAATTCAAATCTCTATATGGGTACCATACAGAGGCATGTCCTAAGAATGAACAAGCTTACATGTATAGACATAGATTATATAATAAAACATAGATGGTAAAAAATGGACATATTCTGTCATTCTCTTTTTAGTTTTAGTTTTACTACCTAGTTGAGATCATTATGTATCATACACACTCTCGCTCTCTCCTTTCTCTCTCTCTCTCTCTCTGTCTGTCTCTCTCTCTCTCTCTCTCTCTCTCTCTCTCTCTCTCTCTCTCTCTCTCTCTCTCTCTCTCTCTCTCTCTCTCTCTCTCTCTCTCTAGTTCAATCTCTCACTCCCTATCTTACGTTTAGTACCACATCGGTCTTTTACACAATGAGTATTACACTTTGACATGTAATGAGATTATTTATCATATTTGCTGAATTAAGAAAATCTTAACTAAACAAAGGCAGATACATGCACCATTTTGCACCAGTCATGTCTGTTTCCATTGATAGACGATGCACATTGCTCAGTCATATGTCTGTTTCTCAAAAGAGGCGGAAAGGTTCTGATATCTGGTTTTACATTTTGTAGTTTGCATTTGTATATATGCATTCGTATATATAAATTTTTGCTAGTAGTATTATCAGATCTATTACGTGATCATTCTATAGATTTGTTTTTGTTCCAAACATGAACAGTTCTTTATCCAGCAGAACATTTTCAGCGTGTTGGCATTTGTCTCTTAGCAATAATTGAAATTGGGTCCAGACTTTGTTGGACAACTTCACAGTCATAAAGCATGTGAATTGTCGACTCTTCTTCTTGGTCACAAAAGTTGCACATTGGAGAGTTTATAATATTTAGTAGAAATACATATCTTTGTGTTGGAAGGAGCCAATGTATAAATCTGATTTGGAGCCATCTTAACTGTGAATCAAGAGATGTTTTGTAACAGTGAGAGAAAATGTGTTCCCAGTCTGAATTATCAAATACACTGTTCCATTTTTGGACACAAGTTGGGTCAACATTATGATCATGTAATATATTCTGTACAAATGTGTTGCCTTTTTAATATAGAACCATGCTTTGTTGTGTATGCATTCATATCTGTTTGTTAATGTTATGTTACGCTTTCTACCATAAGATCTAATCGCTTTCAGGATGCCTGTGTATGTAAGGAAATTAGTTGTTGTATCTGGATACTTGTTACAGAACTCATTATAGTTCATGAAGTTATCATGATCATTAATTAGTTGTTTAATGAAAAAAATGCCATGGTCAGACCATTCTTGTAGAAACACAGGTTTTCCTCCTCTTAGAATATTAGGATTGTAGTGAATACATTCAGACGTGAATTCATCAACCGAATCTGGACAAGACTTTGCAGCTATTTTCTTATAATGCTTTAGTACATCCTTCCAGAAAGGATTATCAACTCTTCTTTGTATAGCGTTTGCATATTCAATGCCAAGGTTTTGTAACATTTTAAACTCTGGTATCATATTAATAGTAAACTCTTTCCTAGTGGATTTCTCTATCAGTCTTTTCAACCAACTAATTTTCATCGCTGACTAATACGATTTAATATTAAGCATTCTTAAACCACCTTTACTATATTCTGTGCACACTATAAACTTTTAAAAATTTTGTTTTTCATTCCAGAGAAAGGTATAAATCTCTTCTTCTAAGGAGGTAAGAAGTTGTCAGGGTGGTCTGGTAGATTAATCAAGATATGCACAATTTTTGAAAATACTAGTGTTTTGATTACTGTTATTTTTCCAAAAGAAATTAGTTGACGTTTTATCCAATAATTCATCATTCTTTTCATGGCATTGAATTCGTCTTCATGATTACAAGATACAAGATACAAGAATACTTTATTATCTCAATTCTGAGAACTTACAATGGTGCCGCTGAATAACTATACATTAATGACATAAAATAAACATGAAAAACAATAAACAATAAACAAGTAGGGTAACTCAACAACAACAACCCAACAAAATCAATTTAGTTTTAATGTAAAACCTCATACATGTAGATACACACATACTGAACACCCGCACACGCACACACACACACACACACACACACACACACACACACACACACACACACACACACACACACACACACACACTTACTAATTTTCAGAATTTGATATAAAAAAAAACAGAAACAACACTGTCAGACCTGAATTCTGATTAAAAGAAGCATTAAAGTGTGATGATGATGATGGTGATGATGATGATGATGATGATGATGATGATGATGATGATGATGATGATGATGATGATGATGCACATAATAAATGATCAAGCAATAGTAAACCCCATTTGAGTCAACAACAATACTTATAATAGATTTTCAGTATTACATAACGGTCAAACTTGATTTCACAGAATTTCAAAATGCATGTACAATGGTAAATAATAGCAAAACACATAAAAGTAGTCAGATCACACACACACACACACACACACACACACACACACACACACACACACACACACACACACACACACACACACACACACACACACACATGCACACATAAACACACACGCGATCAGTCCTTTAGTTTAATTTGATGTAGATGCTTTCAAAACAAATATGTAAAAAATGTGATTTGTATTTGTGGAAACAAAATATCTCAAAATATGTCAAAATATCACCTGATCATATTCTTTCATATAAGAACTTGAAAATATTTATTCCAGTTTTGTTGCAAAATAACTCGCACATTATATTCAATTCACCAGCTTTAACCTAACACTTTTTTGTAAGTTTCGAGATCAGTCCACTTAGTTATTGCAGTATCTAATTTTTTAACATAAAAGTGATGGAGGGGGAGGGATGGACGGGGAGGGGATAGAAGGGGAGGGAAAGGAAGGGGTTGGGTGGGTGGGGTGGGGGTGTTCATTGATTTTGTTGTCATATATATGTTTCTTCTGTTTTGTTTACTATTTCTAATAATGTAGTTATACTTATTTCCTTAAACAGACATATATTAGATAACCACCTAAGCACCCATATGTGTACACACATTCACACATACATGCATGCATACTTGAGCTCTATAACTTTCAGTCATGCACTAGTCTTACTCTCTTACTCACACACTCCTTTTTCATCGTCTAATATCACGATTAGTGGAAAGACGTTAAATGAATGACACACACACCCAAGCAGCTAGATTGGGTACAGCCCAGCAGGATTTAAAGGATAACGAAACTAACAAGAAAGCCAATACTCAATAGAAAATGTCTCTGTGCGCACACCCGACATCCTTGGCTGCATGCTGTCTGAACACGAACGACTCAGCTTTACGGTAGTTAATACCACCATTGACTTCCATGGATCCCAAATTAACTCTAACTATTTTCAGCAGCGAAATGTATCTTCAACCTGCACTCTCGTTTTTCACCTCAAAGAGCAGAAACCGGTCCGATCGATGATCTGTCGGTCAGGTCCAATCTCGCAAGGCTTGCAGATTCACTTGCATCATCAGACATGCACGCGTGCAAATTCCATTACGATTTACGAGAGACGTCCAATCGCTTCTAGTTTTTATGGCAAGACACTTACCAACTGGAACAGAGTCACATGGACAGGCTGTGAGCCAGAAAATGACCCCTTCCTGTTTATGTTGCCCAGGAGAATGAGGTATGGGTTGTGTTCCGAATGAGCAGTTTCCATGAGGAGTACAACGTGGTAATATCTATTAGCACCAAATGTCATGATCCACCTGGAAACGTTTTGGAAGTTGTTCACGTATCACCGACCAAAGGTATGTATCTGTTTGTCTTCTGTGATTATCAAGTGTGCAGGGTTAAAATGTATACCTGCATAACGGTAGAGCTGTCAAACCATTTAATTCTTTTTGTTTCTGTTTATAGATGCAGATTCCTGGAAAAAAATGCACAGAGAAGGACTAGTCAGTCGATTAAACCATATTGTTTTACATATCATCATTCAAGATTACAGGAGCAAGCATGAAAGTAAACTGCAAAACACGTTCAATGCATTTGTTGATTCCAATATTGCCAGCAGACCTTGAGTAACGATCTAACCTTGAATTATCATCCCATCAAAACTAATATTTGGTATGCAAACAGGTACGTATGACATCCCAATAGAGAGAAATATAAATGCCTGCATTAAGACTTGTGTATAGTCAAATGCTACTTAAACCACTGCAGGAAACATTTTCTGTTTTTTTCATCGCAGAGAAAGGACTTCTCTGCCGATAACAAGTTACTGAGTGCATCAAATGCCACGTGATCTATTATGAGGAAAGAACATAATAAAAAGAATACCACGATTCTGTTCTTCACACACACGGTCTCCTACTACTTCCGCACGCACACACACACACACACACACACACACACACACACACACACACACACACACACACACACACACACACACCACACACACACACACACACACACACACACACACACACGCATGCACACAAACACGCCCACGCGCGCGCGCACACACACACACACGCACACACACACACACACACACACACACACACACACACACATACACACACACACACACACACACACACACACACACACACACACACACACACACACACACACACACACTTACACACACACACACACACACACACACACACACACACACACACACACACACACACACACACACACACACACACACACACACATACACAGAGGCTAGGGACACACAGTGAAGCAAAATGGCCGAACTATCCAGGAAGACAATGGTGCATACAGTTTAACAACTTGAAGTCTAAAATCAAGTATAAAACTGAACAAGCCATGACACTAACTGACTCCATGAACCTACTTTAAAAAATGGAGAGTGGAATGGGAAGCCCTGTTTGGCATGAACTAATGCACAACCTTCCATTGAAGACATTCATGTGGATGTATTTCCATGAACTAATGCACAACCTTCCATTGAAGACATTCATGTGGATGTATTTCCATGAACTAATGCACAACCTTCCATTGAAGACATTCATGTGGATGTATTTCCATGAACTAATGCACA
Source organism: Conus ventricosus (assembly GCA_018398815.1). Lineage (NCBI taxonomy): Eukaryota > Metazoa > Mollusca > Gastropoda > Neogastropoda > Conidae > Conus > Conus ventricosus. The sequence continues at coordinate 96,720,655 of CM031602.1, read as the reverse complement.
ACCTTCCATTGAATACATTCATGTGGATGTATTTCCATGAACTAATGCACAACCTTCCATTGAATACATTCATGTGGATGTATTTCCATGGACATACGGGTAGTAAATGCAATGAGAGACACAAACACACTGGCAGGCAAGGCAACGATAAGAACTGGATTACAGTTTGTCCGCTCTGATGTGATAAGAAATCTAAAGAATCACATAAACAAACAAAACCCATGCCACTATGCTATAGACCCTATTTTAGATCTGAACAACAAAAGAGGAAATGGCTGCATGTCCAGACTTAAAGGAAGCGCAAGAAACATTACCAAACAAGTTTCAAAACGGATTCAGGATTGCAGGATTCTCAAATCCAATTGTCACATTGCACAAAACCACAAACATGCCTTCCATACCAGACCCAAGATCACGTTCAAATGCAATAAAGTCCTAAAAGATCTTCTCGTGCAATCCAAATTGAACAGAATCTCCGCACCCACACCACCAGGTACTCACCCCTGCTCAAAACCCAGTTGGAAAATCTGCCCCATCACCACACCAGACACCATCTCACAGGGCCCCAAGGACTCCTTCATTATCAAACGCACATTCTCCTGCCAGAGCCGCAACATTGTATACGCTATCCACTACTGCCAGCTGTGTGGCAAGATCTATATAGGTGAAACATCCCACACACTGTAGACACGCATCTCTGAACTGACATCCGCAACCACCGACCCGAACCCGTTGCCGTACACTTCAACCACCCTAACACATCAACCATGTGAAGGTCTTGGCACTCTGGCAATCACAGAGTGACAGTTTACAATGTACATCACAAGAGACCCATCTCATTGCCAAACTGGGTACGCTACAGTCCCAAGGCATCAACGTCCAACAGCAACACTAATAAATATACAAACCACTTCCACACACACACACACACACACACACACACACACACCACCACCACCACCCATAGCCCCCAATACCCACTACATACAGAAGTTGCAGCCACCCTCCATTTATTTTATTTTAGTTATGTTGATTAATTTTATTTGTATTAATTAATTAATTTATTATCTTTTCTCTATTTATTTAATTATCTACCTATTTTTATTTTATTTTATTCATACTGTTTTTTCTTTAATGTTATTATTATTATTAGCAGTATTATATATATATATATATATATATATATATATATATATATATATATATATATATATATATATATATATTGCTGAACAATTAAGTAGTGGGGAAAAACAAGTGTGGGTTAACAATTCTTCAGTCGTTATAGTAATGACTTGGCAAAGATTTGAACTTTAAAAAAATGAAGATGAAGAAAATGCGGGGAATACATTACAAATAATGAGAAACCTTTTACTAGCTGCATGAGGGCACCATTGTAAACCCTTTCGAACGCAGATGTATTTGTATTGCCTGCTCCTAGGCCTTTCGTCCGCTGGATCGGACTCATCAGGGAGACACGGCTGACTGTGTCTGCGCTCCTGGTGTCAAATAGAGGCACACCACAGTCCATAATTCTGTGGTGTTCTCATCACCAAGGGTTCAAAAAAGAATCCAACAGCACCCCAAAGCAGCCAGCAAAGGATAGAAAATGGAATAAAACGAAAGTGTGGAGAGGAAAAAAGTTGCTGAAAAACTAAAAGCATTATGCAAACAGTATAAAATGCAGGGGACAATCTTTGAGCCTATGCTTAAGGATCCATTCAAGGATGCAAGGGAGATCAAAATATATGGAACAGTCTGAGTGGTCAGCTCTGCTGTTCAATAACTCAAGCATTGTCAGTGGCTAAGAAATGTGCAGAACAGCCTTTACTTGGATCTCCTAAGTTATGCAATCTCCCACTGATTGACCAAACAATATAATGCTGAACAATTAAGTAGTGGGGGAAAGCAAGTGTAGGTTAACAATTCTTCAGTCGTTATAGTAATGACTTGGCAAAGATTTGAACTTAAAAAAAATGAAGATGATGAAAATGGGGGAATACATTACAAATAATGAGAAACCCTTCACTAGCTGCATGAGGGCACCATTGTAAACCCTTTCGAACGCAGATGTATTTGTATTGCCTGCTCCTAGGCCTTTCGTCCGCTGGATCGGACTTATCAGGGAGACACGGCTGACTGTGTCTGTGCTCCTGGTGTCAAATAGAGACACACCACAGTCCATATTTCTGTGTTTTTCTCACCACCAAGGGTTAAAAAAAGAATCCAACAGCACCCCCAAAGCAGCCAGCTAAGGATAAAAATGGAATGAAACGAAAGTGTGGAGAGGAAAAAAAGTTGCTGAAAAACTAAAAGCATTATGCAAACAGTATAAAATGCAGGGGACAATCTTTGAGCCTATGCTTAAGGATCCATTCAAGGATGCAAGGGAGATCAGAAGATATGGAACAGTCTGAGTGGTCAGCTCTGCTGTTCAATAACCCAAGCATTGTCAGTGGCTAAGAATTGTGCACAACAACCTTTACTTGGATCTCCTAAGAGATGCAATCTCCCACTGATTGACCAAACAATATAATGTTGAACAATTAAGTAGTGTGGGAAAACAAGTGTAGGTTAACAATTCTTCAGTCGTTATAGTAATGACTTGGCAAAGATTTGAACTTTAAAACAAATGAAGATGAAGAAAATGGGGGGAATACATTACAAATAATGAGAAACTATATATATTATGTTCAGCAGTATAATGTTTGGTCAATCAGTGGGAGATTGCATCTCTTAGGAGATCCAAGTAAAGATTGTTCTGTACAATTTTTAGCCACTCACAATGCTTGGGTTATTGAACAGCAGAGCTGACCACTCACACTGTTCCATATCTTTTGATCTCCCTTGCATCTTGAATAGATCATCAAGCATAGGCTCAAAGATTGTCCCCTACATTTTATACTGTTTGCATAATGCTTTTAGTTTTTAAGCACTTTTTTCCTCTCCACATTTTCCTTTTGTTCCATTTTACTACCCTTCGCTGGCTGCTTTGGTGGTGCTGTTGGATTCTTTTTTGAACCCTTGGTGATGTGAACACCACAGAATTATGGACTTTGGTGTGTCTCTATTTGACACCAAGAGCACAGACACAATCAGCCGTGTCTCCCTGATGAGTCCGATCCAGCGGACGAAAGGCCTAGGAGCAGGCAATACAAATAGATCTGCCTTCGAAGGGAAGTACGATGGTTCCCTCAGGCTGCTAGTGAAGGGTTTCTCATATTTATAATATATTCCCCCATTTTTTTTCATCTTTAATTTTTTTTATTTTTTAATTCAAATCTTTGCCAAGTCATTACTATAATGACTGAAGAATTGTTAACCTGCACTTGTTTTCTTCCACTATTTAATTGTTCAGCTATATATATATATATATATATATATATATATATATATATATATATATACAACAAACTAATAAATTCCAAGGATAAGTACCAAGCACCGTTCCAGCAACTTACAGAGCAGCTTGGTGTTGCAATGACTGCAAGAAATATTGAATTATAAACAAAGCTTGCTCTTATGTCTTAGATTGAAGAAATAGGGGGAGATACGCATTCATATCTGCAGTGGTAGATGATTCTGCCTAACTAACAGTATGTGCTTAAGTGGGTGAATGGGGAAAAATAAAATAAATGCTTCTCAAAATGAGCCTTCAGCAAGCTTATATTCTCCAAAAGGGAGACATCCTCCAATAGGGAAACTCACTAACATATAACTCCTGGTCATATACCGATATTTCGAAACTTGGTTGTTTCTCCTCAGTGACCGCAGAAAGTGGTAATTTGACTCCTCTGCCTTTTCAGTTTTAAGAAGAATGCAATCCCAGTAAAGGCTGGTGTGCAATACCGTAGTATGTTTGTTGAGTTATCAAAAAACCAACCAAAGGTGCCATCTAAGAAGCAAAAGAAAATCATGAAAGAGCAAAACAAGCTACATTTTCTTGTGAAAAGTAGAAAATATAAAAAGATATCCTCTAAGACACAAGTGCTGAGGGCCAGTTCTTGGAATGAATCCGCAAGGGACTAAAATACAACAAACTAATAAAATTCCAAGGATAAGTACTGAGCACCGTTTCAGCAACTTACAGAGCAGCTTGGTGTTGCAATGACTGCAAGAAATATTGAATTATAAACAAAGCTTGCTCTTATGTCTTGGATTGAAGAAATAGGGGGAGATACGCATTCATATCTGCAGTGGTAGATGATTCTGCCTAACTAACAGTATGTGCTTGAGTGGGTGAATGGGGAAAAATAAAATAAGCACATGTTTTTTAGATTCTGGTTTGTACATGTGCTTTTACTAAGATCGTAATAGGAGAATGACAGTCATTTTAACAGAAGAAAGCTGCAAGTGTGAAATGTTGTGTGCAGTGTCCCAAAGTGTTTCCTCACCACACCCCTTCTTTCCCCTTCTCCCCCCCCCCCCCCCCCTCTGCCTCCTATTTTAAAATTTAAAATTTAATCTTTTATTGTTTTAATTGCAGTTGCAATGCATTGTTTCTGTTTCAGCTCTGACGAAGCTACGGCGAAAATTTAGTAAATCCTGAAGCCAATGTTACCTGGATTCCGAGTTTTTTTTTATTTGTTCTTCTTATATATATATATATATATATATATATATATATATATATATATATATATATATATATATATATATATATATATATATATATATATATATATATCTCAGTATATTTAAAATGCCTAAAACAATTTTTTAAGTGCTCAACCCCTTGGGGAGCAACATTAGTTAAAACAAGTTAAAAGAGTAATCTTAAAACTATCTACAAATTTGTTTCAAGCGTGTTGCGCTGTCATCAGGATGGTTTTTGGTTTGCCCACTGCCGATGTTATATAGCGTGTGGGCTCCCGTTTGCGGTTGTTTGCACGTGCGGGTTGGCTGCACGTGTTTTTGGGGGGCTTTCAGGTTTTTGTTTTGGGTGTGTTCACTATCAACGATTTCCATTTATGCCTGCAGTTGTTTACTATTTCTGTTTTGGTGTTTAAAGTTGCTAAGTGTGGTTTGCATAGAATTAACCATTTTTCAGTTAAGCATAGGTTGCACCTTTTTGAAACATTGCTGTATGGTGATGCTCTTTTTATGATTTTCCAGGATATATTGTAGCTTGTTTTTGCGTCTTTAAGTTTCCAGATATATTTGCTCAGTTCTGTTTGGTTTTTATATTTTTCTTTATTAAATGACTGTTTGTGGTTTGCATATCTGGTTTTGAAGTGGTTTTCAGTGATCCCTATGTATGCTTTTTTTTCATTTTCTAATGTCACAGTAGCCTGGTATACAATGTTGTTTTGAAGACATTTATTGTTTAGTGGGCACTGCTCCTTTCTGGTGCAATTGCAAGATTTCCTTTCTTCACCCTTCTTTGCTGTGTTGATTTTCATTTTGTTGGATGCGTCAATTAGGTTTTTGAGGTTGGGCATACATGATTACGATAGTTTGACAGTGTTTTTGTTAAATATTTTGGACAGTTTGTGTTCTTTTGGAAATGAAGTTGTTAGGATTTTGAAGAATTCTTTCCCTATGTTTGTTTTGAGTTTCCCGTCGTATGGGGGGTTATACCATATGATTTTTCTTTTCCTATTTTTCTTGCTTTTATTTGTGTTGTTGTCTGGGTTGTATTGTAATTTGTAATTGTATCCACTTGTTTGTAGTGCCTCCTGGTATTCTACTGCTGCATTGTTGAACACTCTCTCACTGCATGACAGGTTTGATAGTCTCTTGTTTATGCCATGGGGTATGGTCTTTAATATAGATGGTGGATGGTTACTTTTGGTGTGTACATAAAGAGGTGTATCGTTGGGTTTCTTGTATGGTTTATATATGTGATTGTTGAGATCCAGTGTTATGTCTAAGTAGTTCACTACCTTTTTGTTTGCTTCAATGGTAATCTTTAAGTTGTGGTTTTGGAAGATTTTGCATAGCTCTTTCTTCTTGTTTTCGATGGTTCTTGGATTGTTGGTTAGTGCAGCAAGGCCATCGTCTCTGTATAGTCCGACTTGTTTTCCGAGTTTTTTCTTGATGTTGGACAGCATGAATAGTCCGACCAGTTCACATGTTTCTGCACCATCATATGATCCCATGGTTACGTCGAATGTTGAGTTTCTGTTGGTTTTCCTGATCCAGGTTTCATTTTTGCTGTGTAGTAATGTTTTCTTGGTGTGGAGAATGATTTCCATTTCTGACCCTGTTATGTCTGTGTGGTTACTGGCAAACTTCAGGGCTTTGGTGAGTAGTTCCTCATCTATAGATGGGTAAAAGTCTACTATGTCAAATGTGATGAATACTGTATTACTTTGTTTATTGAGTTTTTTGAACCATTGGATAACTTCGTATGTGTTCTTCCAGTAGAATACCAGGAGGCACTACAAACAAGTGGATACAGTTACAAATTACAATACAACCCAGACAACAACACAAATAAAAGCAAGAAAAATAGGAAAAGAAAACTCATATGGTATAACCCCCCATACGACGGGAAACTCAAAACAAACATAGGGAAAGAATTCTTCAAAATCCTAACAACTTCATTTCCAAAAGAACACAAACTGTCCAAACTATTTAACAAAAACACTGTCAAACTATCGTACTCATGTATGCCCAACCTCAAAAACCTAATTGACGCATCCAACAAAATGAAAATCAACACAGCAAAGAAGGGCGAAGAAAGGAAATCTTGCAATTGCACCAGAAAGGAGCAGTGCCCACTAAACAATAAATGTCTTCACAACAACATTGTATACCAGGCTACTGTGACATCAGAAAATGAAAAAGAAACATACATAGGGATCACTGAAAACCACTTCAAAACCAGATATGCAAACCACAAACAGTCATTTAATAAAGAAAAATATAAAAACCAAACAGAACTGAGCAAATATATCTGGAAACGTAAAGACGCAAAAACAAGCTACAATATATCCTCGAATATCATAAAAAGAGCATCACCATACAGCAATGTTTCAAAAAGGTGCAACCTATGTTTAACTGAAAAATGGTTAATTCTATGCAAACCACACTTAGCAATTTTAAACACCAAAACAGAAATAGTAAAGAACTGCAGGCATAAATGGAAATCGTTGTTAGTGAACACACCCAAAACAAAAACCTGAAAGCCCCCCAAAACACGTGCAGCCAACCCGCACATGCAAACAGCTGCAAACGGGAGCCCACACGCTATATAACATCGGCGGTGGGCAAACCAAAAACCATCCTGATGACAGCGCAACACGCTTGAAACAAATTTGTAGATAGTTTTAAGATTCCTCTTTTAACTTGTTTTAACTATATATATATATATATATATATATATCCATCTGCCATACGTGCCGATGCAGATGAAGTTTTCCATATGTCAGATATACTCGCACGTCATATTTTATGTCTCTGTATAATCATAAATGAAGCCTTTTTGTTGATGGAATGAAAAGTATTATAGATATAATAAAACGTGTGTGTGTGTGTGTGTGTGTGTGTGTGTGTGTGTGTGTGTGTGTGTGTGTGTGTGTGTGTGTGTGTGTGTGTGTGTGCGTGTGTGTGTGTTTGTGTGTGTGTGTGTGTGTATGAGTGTGTGTGTGAGATTAAGAATTTGTATATGCACAGCTACATTATAGCGTGTGTGTGTGTATGTGTTTATGTGCAAGTTTGTATGTAGCAACGTGGATTCCCAAATATTCAAGCACACAATTATAATGATGTATGTGTTGACCAGGATTCGTGCAGACGCCAGGATTCAACCCAGAGTCACGACTTCACCATCCAAGGGCATACCTTGTAATCAACGGCACGCTCAGTGTTCCCCCTCTCACACTGTCCTACTCAGTGATCTCCATGCTGAGATAGACCCTGATTCGTCCATCAGCCTCTACAGCCACGATCATGAACAGAAACTACTTTGGACTGCAAGTGGAAAGGAGTTCCTTCCCTTACCAGAGGTCTACCATCACACAGAACACTTGCACTTCCAGTTCAAATTACAGGAAGCCCGGAAACCAGCTCGATGCACTACCATGGATACAGAATTCTACCGGCTCTACAAACTGAATTACACGTTTGCTGGCTTTAGGATCCTCTTCACGTTCCACCAGGTGAGCGTGTAACAGTGATAGAGATTCTACAAAACAGCTTACGTTCTTCGGGAGAAAAGACATTTGGGAGGAAGGGAAAAGAAATGTAGATTGTCATGTGTGCATATATAAATAATTCGAAAACCTCAGCCCAGATGCCTCTGATTCTCAAGCAGGAATGGTGCATCATCAAACCCGATCTAGTTAAATCACGTGTTCCTTTTGGAGTATTCTCGTCAGATCTGTAATTCTTCATAAAAGAGTAGCAAGACGAAAAAGCCGCAGCTGTTGTTTCGCTCTTTCAAAAGATCGTAAGGGTCCTGCTTCCCTTTTGGTGGAAACAATTTCATATCTGCAAAATGGAAGCACTCAAAAATCGTAGATCATCCTGCAGTCTTCAAAAGTGTCCACACACACACACACACACACACACACACACACACACACACACACACACACACACACACACACACACACACACAACACACACACACACACACACACACACGCACGCACGCACGCACGCACACACGCACACACGCACACATACAAACACGTGAACGCGCGTGCGCGCTCGCTCACACGCACCTTTGCACGCACAATCACATCGTGAAAACAGGAACAACATTTTTTTTTAAGAGATTGACTAAAATTTGTCGAAAGGCAAAAATGAGAAAACAGGCTGTTAAGGCTGGAAAGCAGGAATATATGCAGAAAGGTGAAACCTTTAAAAATGCTTCCATCAGGAATATATGCAGAAAGATGAAACCTTTAAAAATGATTCCACCAGGAATATATGCAGAAAGATGAAACCTTTAAAAATGATTCCATCAGGAATATATGCAGAAAGATGAACCTTTAAAAAATGATTCCATCAGGAATATATGCAGAAAGGTGAAACCTTTAAAAATGATTCCATCAGGAATATATGCAGAAAGATGAAACCTTTAAAAATGATTCCATCAGGAATATTTGCAGAAAGATGAAACCTTTAAAAATGATTCCATCAGGAATATATGCAGAAAGGTGAAACCTTTAAAAATGATTCCATCAGGAATATATGTAGAAAGATGAAACCTTTAGAAATGATTCCATCACGAATATATGCAGAAAGATGAAACCTTTAAAAATGATTCCATCAGGAATATATGCAGAAAGATTAAACCTCTAAAAATGATTCCATCAGGAATATTTCCAGAAAGATAAAACCTTTAAAAATAATTCCATCAGGAATATATGCAGAACGATGAAACCTTTAAAAATGATTCCATCAGGAATATATGCAGAAAGATGAAACCTTTAAAAATGATTCCATCAGGAATATATGCAGAAAGATGAAACCTTTAAAAATGATTCCATCAGGAATATATGCAGAAAGATGAAACCTTTAAAAATGATTCCATCAGGAATATATGCAGAAAGATGAAACCTTTAAAAATGATTCCATCAGGAATATATGCAGAAAGATTAAACCTTTAAAAATGATTCCATCAGGAATATATGCAGAAAGATTAAACCTTTAAAAATGATTCCATCAGGAATATATGCAGAAAGATGAAAACTTTAAAAATGATTCCTTCAGGAATATATGCAGAAAGATGAAACCTTTAAAAATGATTCCATCAGGAATATATGCAGAAAGATGAAACCTTTAAAAATGATTCCATCAGGAATATATGCAGAAAGATGAAACCTTTAAAAATGATTCCATCAGGAATATATGCAGAAAGATGAAACCTTTAAAAATGATTCCATCAGGAAGATATGCAGAAAGATGAAACCTTTAAAAATGATTCCATCAGGAATATATGCAGAAAGGTTAAACCTTTAAAAATGATTCCATCAGGAATATATGCAGAAAGATTAAACCTTTCAAAATGATTCCATCAGGAATATATGCAGAAAGATGAAACCTTTAAAAAGGATTCCATCAGGAATATATGTAAAAAGATGAAACCTTTAAAAATGATTCCACCAGGAATATATGCAGAAAGATTAAACCTTTAAAAATGATTCCATCAGGAATATATGCAGAAAGATGAAACCTTTAAAAATGATTCCATCAGGAATATATGCAGAAAGGTTAAACCTTTAAAAATGATTCCTTCAGGAATATATGCAGAAAGGTTAAACCTTTAAAAATGATTCCATCAGGAATATATGCAGAAAGATGAAACCTTTAAAAATGATTCCATCAGGAATATATGCAGAAAGATGAAACCTTTAAAAATGATTCCATCAGGAATATATGCAGAAAGATTAAACCTTTAAAAATGATTCCATCAGGAAGATATGCAGAAAGATGAAACCTTTAAAATGATTCCATCAGGAATATATGCAGAAAGGTTAAACCTTTAAAAATGATTCCATCAGGAATATATGCAGAAAGATGAAACCTTTAAAAATGATTCCTTCAGGAATATATGCAGAAAGATGAAACCTTTAAAAATGATTCCATCAGGAATATATGCAGAAAGATGAAACCTTTAAAAATGATTCCATCAGGAATATATGCAGAAAGATGAAACCTTTAAAAATGATTCCATCAGGAATATATGCAGAAAGATGAAACCTTTAAAAATGATTCCATCAGGAAGATATGCAGAAAGATGAAACCTTTAAAAATGATTCCATCAGGAATATATGCAGAAAGGTTAAACCTTTAAAAATGATTCCATCAGGAATATATGCAGAAAGATTAAACCTTTCAAAATGATTCCATCAGAAATATATGCAGAAAGATGAAACCTTTAAAAAGGATTCCATCAGGAATATATGTAAAAAGATGAAACCTTTAAAAATGATTCCACCAGGAATATATGCAGAAAGATGAAACCTTTAAAAATGATTCCATCAGGAATATATGCAGAAAGATGAAACCTTTAAAAATGATTCCATCAGGAATATATGCAGAAAGGTTAAACCTTTAAAAATGATCCCTTCAGGAATATATGCAGAAAGGTTAAACCTTTAAAAATGATTCCATCAGGAATATATGCAGAAAGATGAAACCTTTAAAAATGATTCCATCAGGAATATATGCAGAAAGATGAAACCTTTAAAAATGATTCCATCAGGAATATATGCAGAAAGATTAAACCTTTAAAAATGATTCCATCAGGAAGATATGCAGAAAGATGAAACCTTTAAAATGATTCCATCAGGAATATATGCAGAAAGGTTAAACCTTTAAAAATGATTCCATCAGGAATATATGCAGAAAGATTAAACCTTTAAAAATGATTCCATCAGGAATATATGCAGAAAGATGAAACCTTTAAAAAGGATTCCATCAGGAATATATGTAAAAAGATGAAACCTTTAAAAATGATTCCACCAGCAATATATGCAGAAAGATTAAACCTTTAAAAATGATTCCATCAGGAATATATGCAGAAAGATGAAACCTTTAAAAATGATTCCATCAGGAATATATGCAGAAAGGTTAAACCTTTAAAAATGATTCCATCAGGAATATATGCAGAAAGATTAAACCTTTAAAAATGATTTCATCAGGAATATATGCAGAAAGATTAAACCTTTAAAAATGATTCCATCAGGAATATATGCAGAAAGATTAAACCTTTAAAAATGATTCCATCAGGAATATATGCAGAAAGATTAAACCTTTAAAAATGATTCCATCAGGAATATATGCAGAAAGATGAAACCTTTAAAACTGATTCCATCAGGAATATATGCAGAAAGATTAAACCTCTAAAAATCATTCCATCAGGAATATATGCAGAAAGATTAAACCTTTAAAAATGATTCCACCAGGAATATATGCAGAAAGATTAAACCTTTAAAAATGATTCCATCAGGAATATATGCAGAAAGATTAAACCTTTGAAAATGATTCCATCAGGAATATATGCAGAAAGATTAAACCTTTAAAAATGATTCCATCAGGAATATATGCAGAAAGGTTAAACCTTTAAAAATGATTCCATCAGGAATATATGCAGAAAGGTTAAACCTTTAAAAATGATTCCATCAGGAATATATGCAGAAAGATGAAACCTTTTGTCGGAAATACTCTAAGCTGTAATACTAGTCATCATTTCATCAGCCATGGTTGGAATATATGCAGAAAGATTAAACCTTTTGTCGGAAATACTCTAAGCTGTAATACTAGTCATCATTTTATCAGCCATGGTTGGAATATATGCAGAAAGATTAAACGTTTTGTCGAAAATACTCTAAGCTGTAATACTAGTCATCATTTCATCAGCCATGGTTGGAATATATGCAGAAAGATTAAACCTTTTGTCGGAAATACTCTAAGCTGTAATACTGGTCATCATTTCATCAGCCATGGTTTGTTTGGGAAGGGGGCCTTGCATATCGTTCTCTTAATATGTTTCTGATTCTCAATACGCAATTAAAAATCTTGTTTTGGTATTGTCTTTTCAACGATGTCATATTTGAGAGACACCAGAAGAAGTTGGACAATATATTTCGGATTGAGAAGCTGCATGCCTGATTTTAATATAACGTCGGTGGGAAAACAGTAAACATGAATGGGAAACAATTGTAATAAGGATGTTATCGTTTTATAATACATTTGGGCAATCTGAGCCAGCTAACAATAAACAATAGATCAACAGCGACAATGTGAGTGTAAGCGTGTGAGTGTTTGCGTATTCACGTGTGTGTGTGTGTGTGTGTGTGTGTGTGTGTGTGTGTGTGTGTGTGTGTGTGTGTGTGTGTGTGTGTGTGTGTGTGTGTGTGTGTGTGTGTGTGTGTGTGTGTGTGTGTTCTCACAGCCCAGTCCACACCAGAACAGCTGAAGGACGGTCAGTGGAACTGCTCAGTGCCACACTGGCCACACTTCCAGCCACACCTGGCCTGCAACCTGAGAGTGCAGTGCTCTGGGGGAGAGGACGAGGAACACTGTGGCTATCCAACCTGTGGCCCTGGTGGCTTTATGGTGGATGACCACTGCTACGTGCTGGTCAGACCGCCAGGTCCACTCACTCACACCCAGGCCAGGGAGAGATGCGGAGACCGGGGAGGTTACTTGGTGTCATTTTCCTCTGTGAAGGAAATTGAAGCACTGCAAGATGTGGTGTGGACTCGCAGTCGCAAGTTTGATTTCTATACTGGGTTGACACTTGTCTCGAGTAGAGGTAACGCTATGTAAGTTTACATTTAATGGGTTGTTGTTACATTCCTTGAATGTTCGTCAGCTCATATGAGTGAACTGTGTATGTAGTCTCTGTATGTCTTGAACAATGCCAGTTATTTTTAAGTTTGTGTATTGTGTGAGCGAGATGGTGCCACAGATAGTTACGGCAATCAACATCGAAATACCATACAGAATTCCAGGCATCCACACTAATAACCTTTTCATCCCTATTTCGTGAATATGCCGTTCTAATGTAAAGGGCGGTTCAGCACCTTATTCCTCACCCGATGTCGTGGGTCTTGTGCGACCCATTAAAATATAAAAGGTCCTGGAGTAACTGCAACTGATCATGCTAACAACTGATTGTGCCCATATGTGAAATTTAAGTGCCCAACGGCTATTAAGATCGTTGAAGAACTCCTCAGATTCCGTGAGCATAGCTCTATCTGTTCATAAGACATGATGTTTTAGCATAGCTCTCTCTGTTCATAAGACATGATGTTTTAGCATAGCTCTATCTGTTCATAAGACATGATGTTTTAGCATAGCTCTCTCTGTTCATAAGACATGATGTTTTATTGAGTCATTGGGTCCTGACAGACCCAGGAAGCACAATACAGGAAGATCATATTTTACATATAACGTTTAAACTATAAATGGACCTAGCTGTTTCCAAACAGCATGGAAGAATTTAGCCCCAAAGCCATTGGTTCCAGGACTTTTTTTCCATTCTGCATTTCTTTCAAGGCGCATCCTGCCTCCTCCAAAGTTATTTCACCTTCTAAGAGGTGTTATTCTTCTATTGCCAACTGTGGTAATTCTCTCATCAAGTCCTTAATTTCACAATGTTCAATATTATTTCTATAAAGTTGTGCATAAAAGTTGTTAACTTCAAAACTTATTTCGTCTGGATTAACAGTCAGCTCACCATCATTTCTAACAATTGCTGTTATTCGTTTGTTAATATGATTTCTGTTTTCCAGGTTACAGAAGTATTTTGGAATTTTTTTCACCATCCGCCACCCATCTAACCTTAGATCTAAGCAGGACTCCCTCCATCACCGTTTTACGTAGTGCAGCCAGTTCTTGATTTTTTTCTTTAAGTGTCTGTGTGTCATCATCTGTTTTTAGTTCTTTCTTTTCAATATATCCGATGTCAAACACGAGTTTATCTTCTTTTCCTCTTGCTTTTTTCCTTTTCATTGTTGCATATGCAATTTTTAAAATCTTATTTCTATAAAAAGAAAATCAAAGAAAATTTTGTGTTCTACTTTGATTTGAATGTCAGTATTTGATACGTTATCGTGTGTGTCATCTTCATTCTGATGAACAGCATATTCTTTCACAATATTTGTTATTTCCATTTGAATTTGGTAAACACAAGTTGTATCTCTTAACAGTGAACAGTTAAATTCCAAAAGTTTTTTTTTCTCCTTCCTCAAAATGACAAAGTCAGAGTTACTATAGAGTGGTCTGATCAATAACCTGATAGAATATTGGAATCCTCATAACATCAGTAAAAGTAGTCTGACAAAATAAAAAAATAAAGTCCAGTTTGTTGGAGTAGAGAACGTTTTCGCCAGGTACATCGTCTACATTCAGGATTACTTTCTCTACAAATACCATTCAAACCTAATTCTATCACCATTTCCTCTATAACTTGCTGTACTTTAGGATAATTAACATATTTGTAATTATCATATTCATATGGTGGGTCCATCACAAGGTTCGAGTCTCCTACAGCCATTATTGTTTACTTTTATATTGCTTTATGGTTTCAAAGAGATCTTGATAGAAAAGAGGGTTGTCCCTTTTGGAACCATACACATTCACTAATATGAAGTCTTTTTCCATTGCTGTAAAAGAGAGTATTACATAATTTCCATTAGTAATTCTTTTCATGTTTTCTATTTTAAATTCAAAGTTGTTATTGAATAATACTACCACACCCCTTGAGTTACTTTTGAAAGAGGAAAAATCTGCCTTGTCAACCCATTCACATTTTACATACTGTTCTATTTTTTTTTTATCAAAATGTGTCTTGTAAACAATAAATTCAATCAGATTTTTGCCTTGGAGAATGGAAGATATATCTCCTTTTTGCAGATTCCCTAGGCCTTGACAATTCAGTGATGAAAATGCTAGTCTAGCCATTTAGCCCTAATGTAAATGCGAGACAGAGACACCAGTAAACATGGAAAAACGACCAAGCGCAAGATTGTTTGGAGGAATATTCAACCTCTGACAAACCAACACACCAATTAAGCTTAGAAATTCTAACCAAGAGGCAATAACTAGAGATGGATACAAACATGACTTAACCTTAGAAACCCAGATACAAAACAAATGATAAATAAATGCACATGTCTCAAAACAGTACAAATTCACCTGAATATACATAGATCCAGATAAATTCCAGCTTACAAAGGTTGCT
>CM031602.1:96688607-96704906 GCA_018398815.1 Conus ventricosus | reverse complement strand
GAGAAGTTGAACAATTATAACAAATGGGCCAGAATATCCTGGCAGGCTCGCCAATAAATTGTCAACCTCGGTGTAATGTCAGTGGAGGAAGGACTAGCGCACAGCCCAAACACACTCACAGCTTGCTTACGATCTCATTCATATATCATGCATTCGTCACATCAAACCACTAGTAAGATCTATAACTTTACTACACATGTTCATAAAAACGAAACATCAATGCATATGGAATCAAATGAAATAAAACATTCTCTCTTTCCTGAACTTCACAAAAACATTTATCTAAAACATCATTAACTAACCCGGGTATAAACAGATTTCTACTTTACCTGGCCAGGTGATCTTAACTATTCACGAATCACTGTCTTTTCTTTTCTTTTCTATTTCTTTTCACTGTCACTTCACAACACGACACAGCTTCTGGCACTGGTGTTGGTCTGATGGGGCCTGGTCAGGTGAGACTGTTGGCGTTGGTCTGTGGTTCTGCTTGGCGAAGTGACGCTGCCAGGTATGAGGTCGAACCCCGGTTAGGGTAGAACAGTGACTATCAACATCGATCTGTTCTCCTTTCTTTCTCCTGCATTAACGCATTGCACTCTCTCTCCTCTCTCTTCTAGTCTGCTCTTATCAAATGGACATGTTGCTTTTCTTTTCTTTTTTTCTTTTCTTTCTTTTCTTCTTCATAAATTAGCAACTCTCTCTCTCTCTCCACATCTCTCCTCAGTCCTTCCTCTGCAGACTATCTCATGCTAATCTCTCAACTGGTCTCTTCTCTCCTCCCTCATCTCTCCTCTCTCTCTCTGCCTTCTCTCCCGCAGAGCTCCACTCAGAACCTCTCTCTCCTCTCTCTCTGTTCGTTCTTCCCCTCGTTCTCTCCTCTCTCATCTCTCTGCCTTTCCCTCGTGCAGAGACTACACCTAAAACCTCCTCATCTCTCTGTCTCTGTCGTTTCATCTCCCTGCCTTCCTGTAGGCGAGAGCCTACTCTCCGAACTTCCCTCTCTCTCTCTCTGCTGTTCGTTTTTTTTCTCTCGCTTCTCTTTCTCTCCTCACACATTCCTTTATGCTCTAACCCCGTGTCCAAGGGCCAGTACCATTGGTCAGTATTTTTACCGCCCTGACACCGAAGTTATCCCCCTCTAATTCCATTGGATGTTCAATCATGACAGTCCGTCTACACGCCTTACTCTCTGTGGTGGTCAATTGGTCATTAATTGATTAGCTAGATTTCACCCCACCACACACTACCTTCTCCCTCTCCCTTTCCTGCTTTAACCTGCGACTCCGACTAACAATGACGTTGGTTCCACAAATTGGCCGATAAGGCTGGGCCAGGCACTGAGACTCGTCTGGGCAGACATCGAGGCGTCGGTCAAAGCCGCTTAGTCGTCTGGCGGGACAGAACGTCTCTGGAGCCTCTCCCCTATGCTTAATTGCCGGACCCGACTGTGGGCCCGTCTTTCTGACGCCTAGAATGTTTGAGTTTGGACTTATGTCCAGTTGGAGTGGCCGACGACTGACCACACTTCGGTTGTGTTGAATTTTGACCGTGACAGACACAAACGAAGTGGGCGGGGGGTGGGGGGTAGATAAGGACAGAAACAGAGAAGGAGGGGTGAGGGGAAAAGAACGCAGACAGAGAGGGAAGGTTAGGGAGAGAAACGAAGAGTGGAGAAAGAGACACAGAAAGAGAGAAAGAAAAAGGGAGGGTGGATAAAAACTAGACAAAGACAGAGAGGAAATGGACACATACAGAGAGAGAGAGGGAAAGAGACACGGACAGACAGGGAGGGATGGGACACGGACAGAGAGGGAGGGGATGGGACACGGACAGAGAGGGAGGGAAGGGACACGGACAGACAGGGAGGGGAAGGACACGGACAGAGAGGGAGGGGAAGAGACACGGGCAGGCAGGAAGGGGAAGAGACACGACAGACAGGGAGGGAAGAGACACGGACAGAGAGGGAGGGGAAGAGACACGACAGAGAGGGAGGGGAAGAGACACGGACAGAGAGGAGGGGAAGAGACACGGACAGAGAGGGAGGGGAAGAGGCACGGACAGAGAGGGAGGGGAAGAGGCACGGACAGAGAGGGAGGGGAGATGAAGGGACACGGACACACAGGAAGGGAAGGGACACGGACAGACAGGGAGGGGAAGGAACACGGACAGACAGGGGGGAAGGAACACGGACAGAGAGGAGGGGAAGAGACACGGACAGAGAGGGAGGGGAGGGGAAGGGACACAGACAGACAAGGAGGGAAGGACACAGACAGAGAGGGAGTGGAAGAGACACGGACAGAGAGGGAGGGAAGAGACACGGACAGAGAGGGAGGGGAAGGACACGGACAGACAGGGAGGGGAAGAGACACGGACAGAGAGGGAGGGGAAGAGACACGGACAGAGAAGGAGGGGAAGGGACACGGACAGACAGGGAGGGAAGAGACACGGACAGAGAGGGAGGGGAAGGGACACGGACAGACAGGAGGGAAGAGACACGGACAGAGAGGAGGGAAAGCGACACGGACAGAGAGGGAGGGAGGGACACGGACAGACAGGGAGGAGAAGGGACACGGACAGACAGGAGGGGAAGGGACACGGACAGAGAGGGAGGGAAGAGACAACGGACAGAGAGGGAGGGGAGGGGAAGGGACAACGGACAGACAAGGAGGGGAAGGGACACAAACAGAGAGGGAGGGGAAGGGACACGGACAGACAGGGAGGGGAAAGTCACGGACAGAGAGGGAGGGGAAGGGACACGGACAGAGAGGGAGGGGGGGGAAGAGACACGGACAGACAGGGAGGGGAAAGGACACGGACAGACAGGGAGAGAAGGAACACGGACAGAGAGGGAGGGGAAGGGACACGGACAGAGAGGAGGGGAGGGGAAGGGACACGGACAGACAGGGAGGGGAAGGGAAACGGAAAGACAGGAGGAGAAGGGACACTTACAGAGAGGGAGAGGGAAGGGACACGGACAGAGAGGGAGGGGAGGGGGAAAGGGACACGGACAGAGAGGGAGGGGAAGGGACACGGACAGACAGGGAGGAGAAGGGACACGGACAGAGAGGAGGGAAGGGACACGGACAGAGAAGGAGCGGGAAAGGGACACGGACAGAGAGGGAGGGGAAGGGACACGGACAGACAGGGAGGGGAAGAGACACGGACAGAGAGGGAGGGGAGGGGAAGGGACACGGACAGACAGGGAGGGGAAGGGACACGGACAGAGAGGGAGGGGAAGGGACAAGGACAGAGAGGGAGCGGAAGGGACGCGGACAGCGAGAGAGGGGAAGGGACACGAACAGAGAGGGAGGGGAAGGGACACGGACAGAGAGGGAGGGGAAGGGGCACGGACAGACAGGGAGGGTAAGAGACACGGACAGAGAGGGAGGGGAGGGGAAGGGACACGGACAGACAGGGAGGGGAAGGGACACGGACAGAGAGGAGGGGAAGGGACAAGGACAGAGAGGGAGCGGAAGGGACACGACAGCGAGAGAGGGGAAGGGACACGAACAGAGAGGGAGGGGAAGGGACAAAGGACAGAGAGGGAGGGGAAGGGACACGGACAGACAGGAAGGGAAGGGACACGGACAGACAGGGAGGGGAAGGAACACGGACAGAGAGGGGGAGAAGAGACACGGACAGAGAGGGAGGGGAAGGAAAGGGACACGGACAGAGAGGGAGTGAAGGGACACGGACAGAGAGGAGGGGAAGTGACACGGACAGAGAGGGAGGGAAGGGACACGGACAGAGAGGGAGGGGAAGGACACGGACAGAGAGGAGGGGAAGGGATACGGACAGAGAGGGAGGGAAGGGACACGGACAGACAGGGAGGGGAAGGGACACGGACAGAGAGAGAGGGGAAGGGACACGGACAGAGAGGGAGGGGAAGAGACACGGACAGCGAGGAGGGGAAGGGACACGGACAGACAGGAAGGGGAAGGGACACGGACAGAGAGGGAGGGGAAGGGACAAGGACAGAGAGGGAGGGGAAGGGACACGGACAGAGAGGGAGGGGAAGGGACACGGACAGACAGGGAGGGGAAGAGACACGGACAGACAGGGAGGGGAAGGACACGGACAGAGAGGGAGGAGAAGAGACACGGACAGACAGGGAGGGAAGAGACACGGACAGACAGGGAGGGAAGGGACACGGACAGAGAGGGAGGGGAAGGACACGGACAGAGAGAGAGGGGAAGGACACGGACAGAGAGGGGGGAAGGGACACGGACAGAGAGAGAGGGGAAGGGACAAGGACAGACAGGGAGGGGAAGGGACACGGACAGACAGGAGGGGAAGGGACACGGACAGAGAGGGAGGGGAAGGGACACGGACAGAGAGGGAGGGGAAGGGACACGGACAGAGAGGGAGGGGAAGGGACACGGACAGAGATGGAGGAGAAGGGACACGGACAGACAGGGAGGGAAGGGACACGGACAGAGAGGGAGGGGAAGAGACACGGACAGAGAGGGAGGTGAAGGGACACGGACAGAAAGGGAGGAGAAGAGACACGACAGACAGGGAGGGGAAGGGACACGGGCAGAGAGGGAGGGGAAGGAAACGGACAGACAGGGAGGGGAAGAGACACGGACAGAGAGGGAGTGGAAGAGACATGGACAGAGAGGGAGGGGAAGAGACATGGACAGACAGGGAGGGAAATAGACACGGACTGAGAGGGAGGGGAGGGGAAGGACACGGGCAGACAGGGAGGGAAGAGACACGGACAGAGAGGGAGGGAAGGGACACGGACAGAGAGGGAGGGAAGGGACACAGACAGACATGGAGGGGAAGGGACATGGACAGAGAGGGAGGGAAGGGACACGGACACAGAGAGAGGGAAGGGACACGGACAGAGAGGGAGGGGAAGGGACACGGACAGAGAGGGAGGGGAAGCGATACGGACAGAGAGGGAGGGGAAGGGACACGGACAGAGAGGGAGGGGGAAAGGGACACGGACAGACATGGAGAGAAAGGGACACGGACAGAGAGAGGGGGAAGGGACACGGACAGACAGGAGGGGAAGGGACACGGACAGAGAGAGAGGGGAAGGGACACGGACAGACAGGGAGGGGAAGGGACACGGACAGAGAGAGAGGGGAAGGGACACGACAGACAGGGAGGGGAAGGGACACAGACAGAGAGAGAGGGGAAGGGACACGGACAGACAGGAGGGGAAGGACACGGACAGAGAGAGAGGGGAAGGGACACGGGCAGACAGGGAGGGAAGGGACACGGACAGAGAGGGAGGGGAAGGCACACGGACAGACAGGGAGGGAAGGACACGGACAGACAGGGAGGGGAAGAGACACGGACAGAGAGGGAGGGGAAGGGACACGGACAGACAGGGAGGGGAAGGCACACGGACAGACAGGGAGGGGAAGGACACGGACAGACAGGGAGGGGAAGAGACACGGACAGACAGGGAGGGAAGGGACACGGACAGACAGGGAGGGGAAGGGATACGGACAGAGAGGGAGGGAAGGGACACGGACAGACAGGGAGGGGAAGGGAAACGGACAGAGAGGGAGGGGAAGAGACACGGACAGAGAAGGAGGGAAGGGACACGGACAGAGAGGGAGGGGAAGAGACACGGAGAGAGGGAGGGGAAGAGACACGGACAGAGAGGGAGGAGAAGAGACACGAACAGAGAAGGAGGGGAAGGAACACGGACAGAGAGGGAGGAGAAGAGACACGGACAGAGAAGGAGGGGAAGGGACACGGACAGAAAGGGAGGGGAAGGGACACGGACAGAGAGGGAGGGGAAGAGACACGAACAGAGAGGGAGGGAAGGGACACGGAAAGAGATGGAGGAGAAGAGACACGGACAAAGAAGGGGGGAAGGGACACGTACAGAGAGGGAGGGAAGGGGCACGGACAGAGAGGGAGGGGAAGAGACACGAACAGAGAGGGAGGGAAGGGACACGGACAGAGAGGGAGGAGAAAGACACGGACAGAGAGGGAGGGGAAGAGACACGGACAGACAGGGAGGGAAGAGACACGGACAGAGAGGGAGGGGAAGAGACACGGACAGAGAGGGAGGGGAAGAGGCACGGACAGAGAGGGAGGGAGGGGAAGGGACACGGACACACAGGAAGGGAAGGGACACGGACAGACAGGGAGGGGAAGGAACACGGACAGACAGGGGGGGAAGGAACACGGACAGAGAGGGAGGGGAAGAGACACGGACAGCGAGGGAGGGGAGGGGAAGGGACACAGACAGACAAGGAGGGGAAGGGACACAGACAGAGAGGGAGGAAGAGACACGGACAGAGAGGAGGGGAAGAGACACGGACAGAGAGAGAGGGGAAGGGACACGACAGACAGGGAGGGGAAGAGACACGGACAGAGAGGGAGGGGAAGAGACACGGACAGAGAGGGAGGGAAGAGACACGGGCAAGAGGGAGGAAGGGACACGGACAGACAGGGAGGGGAAGAGACACGGACAGAGAGGGAGGGGAAGAGACACGGACAGAGAGGGAGGGGAGGGGACACGGACAGACAGGGAGGAGAAGGGACACGGACAGACAGGGAGGGAAGGGACACGGACAGAGAGGGAGGGGAAGACACACGGACAGAGAGGGATGGGAGGGAAGGGTCTCGGACAGAGAGGGAGGGAAGGGACACGGACAGACTGGGAGGGGAAGAGTCACGGACAGAGAGGGGGGAAGGAACACGGGCAGAGAGGGAGGGGAAGGGACACGGACAGACAGGGAGGGAAGGGACACGGACAGACAGGGAGGGGAAGAGTCACGGACAGAGAGGGAGGGAAGGGACACGGACAGAGAGGGAGGGGAGGGAAGAGACACGGACAGACAGGGAGGGGAAGGGACACGGACAGACAGGGAGGAGAAGGAACACGGACAGAGAGGGAGGGGAAGGACCGGACAGACAGGGAGGGAAAGGGACACGGACAGAGAGGGAGGGGAGGGGAAGGGACACGGACAGACAGGGAGGAAAGGGACACGGACAGAGAGGGAGGGGAAGGGACAAGGACAGAGAGGGAGCGGAAGGGACACGGACAGCGAGAGAGGGGAAGGGACACGAACAGAGAGGGAGGGGAAGGGACACGGACAGAGAGGGAGGGGAAGGGACACGGACAGACAGGAAGGGAAGGGACACGGACAGGCAGGGAGGGGAAGGAACACGGACAGAGAGGGAGGAGAAGAGACACGGACAGAGAGGGAGGAGAGGGGAAGGGACACGGACAGAGAGGGAGGGGAAGGGACACGGACAGAGAGGGAGGGGGAAATGACACGGACAGAGAGGGAGGGAAGGGATACGGACAGACAGGGAGGGGAAGGGACACGGACAGACAGGGAGGGGAAGGGACACGGACAGAGAGAGAGGGGAAGGGACACGGACAGAGAGGGAGGAGAAGATACACGGACAGCAAGGAGGAGAAGAGACACGGACAGCGAGGGAGGGAAGGGACACGGACAGACAGGGAGGGGAAGGACACGGACAGAGAGGGAGGGGAAGGACACGGACAGAGAGAGAGCGGGGAAGGGACACGGACAGAGAGAGAGAGGGGGAAGGGACACGGACAGAGAGAGAGAGGGGAAGGGACACAGACAGAGACGGAGGGTAAGGGACACGAACAGGGGAGAGTCATGCAGGGGCACAGGCAGTCAGAGAGGGAGAGGGAAAACAGACACTAACACAGGAGAGGGAAAACAGACACTAACACAGGGAGAGGGAAAACAGTCACTAACACAGGGAGAGGGAAAACAGACACTAACACAGGGAGAGGGAAAACAGACACTAACACAGGGGGAGGGAAAACAGACACTAACACAGGGAGAGGGAAAACAGACACTAACACAGGGAGAGGGAAAACAGACACTAACACAGGGAGAGGGAAAACAGACACTAACACAGGGAGAGGGAAAACAGACACTAACACAGGGAGAGGGAAAACAGACACTAACACTGGGAGATGGGCTGGGGTGGGTTGGAGGGAGGGACACAAACAGAGAGAATAAAGGAGTTACAGAGGGAAAACACAGAGCGAGATGGAGGGAAAATACAGAGAGAAAGGGGGGGGGGGGGGGGGTAGGGATAGACACAAAAAGAGAGACGGGAGACACACACACACACACACACACACACACACACACACACACACACACACACACACACGCACGCACGCACGCACGCACGCACGCACGCAGTGGAAAAGAAGATGCTGGGTTGTGAAACTTTCGACTGCTCCGCAGATGCAATTTAAATTTTTGCGAAATTTTGTACGGAAAGCGTTTAGCTTAAGCCTGTAAAACAGGGATTCAAGTTTTCGACTATTTTTTTCAAGTACGTTTATGTTGGCCAATTGATAGGTAATCTTTCCACTTTTAAACGCATTGCTAGAAGAAAAAGTAGCTGACTGGGATTTGTCACAGCAGAGCAATTTGGAGTGAGGTAGATGTATTTTAATGAGAACCAAGTTTTTGTAGGCTTCATAAACCTTTTCAGTACACGTCTTTTTTAAGAGACCATATCCTTCGTATAAACACAGAGGGACAGAGGGACATTTTCAAAAATGAAAATCCTGACTTCCTGCAACTTGATGGCACGTGTATTTTTCAGAACTTACCAGGTCTTGTTTCTTTTGTTAATTCCTTGATGATTAGTCCAATGGGCTCTTTTTTGTAACAAGTGTTCCTACAGATATGAGCGCTTAACATTTTGGTTATACCAGATATCCTGTACTCCTTTATGTTTTAATACTTGCTTTGGGCTAATGTTAATTGTAAAGAATTTTAGTATGAATCACTATGTATAGCTAATTGTTCGTAACATATCTCTTATCGGTCCATCAACACACACACACGCACGCACGCACACACACACACACACACACACACACACACACACACACACACACACACACACACACACACACACACACGCACACACACACACGCACACGCACGCACGCACGCACGCATGCATACACACGGTATTTCCCTAACTCTGTCTAAAATCACTTTATGTGAATAGACGTTAAATTGAAGAACGAACACACGCACGCGCACACACACACACACACGCACACGCACACGCACACGCACGCGCACAAAGAAGACAGATACATAACATAGAGAGAGACGGATAGGGGCATAACGAGAGATAGCGAGTAGAGAGGGACAGGGCCAAAGAGAGAGGGGGGGGGGGGGGGGGAGCACAAGCACAGGGACACGAACGCAGAGAGGATGGGGACAGAAACTCACACAACCGTACGCACACGCACGCGCGCGCGTGCGCGCGCGCGCACACACACACACACACACACACACACACACACACACACACACACACACACACGCACGCACGCACGCACGCACGCACGCACGCACACACACACACACACATACACATTCTCTCTCTCTCTCTCACTCTCTCTCTCTCCTCTCTCTCTCTCTCTCTCTCTCCTCTCTCTCTCTCTCCTCTCTTCTCTCTCTCTCCTCCTCTCTCTCTCTCCTCTCTCTCTCTCCTGTCCCTCCCTCCCTCATACATACACACACATTCTCTCTCTCTGTATACATGACTTTCCCAACACACACACACACACACTGACTGACTGACTGACTGACTGAAACCATTTACTGTCAGATTAACATAGTATTGTACTGACATTTTAAAAAGAAAAACCTTAATTAATTAATGAAATAACGAAAATAATACAAAATAACATCTGAAAGACACAAAAATCATAAAGGAAAATTAACAGGGAAACATGTAACATTTGTAAGTAACATAATAAAAATAGAAATTGTAACAATAAAGCAAATTACATCTTAACTGTACTGAAAATAAAAAATCTCTCCTCTCTCTCTCTCTCTTCTCTCCTCTCCTCTCTCTCTCTCTCTCTCTCTCTCTCTCTCTCTCTCTCTCTCATAAACACCATTAAACACACACACACACACACACACACACACACACACACACACACACACACACACACACATAATTATATTGAACAAATTAGGAGTGTGGGAAAACAAGTGCAGGCTAACAATTCTTCAATTATCACAACAATGACGACAACGATGAAAAAAAAAGGGGAGGGGGGGAGCAAGAGAAGGAAAACGGGAATTAAAAAAAAAGATAGAGCGTTGGTTTATGAAATATGAATTCCTTCACTAGCAGTCCATCTTAGAAAAAGAACTATTCACATCTCCTGTTCGGAGGCCTTTCGTCCGCTGATTCCAGTTCATCAGTGAGACACGGCTGAGGTAGATAGATAGATAGACAGACAGATAGACAGACAGACAGACAGACAGACAAATAGATAGAGAGGTAGAGAGGTAGGTAGATAGATAAAGAGATAGATATAGATAGACAGATAGATAGATAGATGTCTTACCAACACGTTTCAAAATTTTCAGTTTTCATTCCCATAACAATTCATCACTACATTCATAACTGACCTGCCTGTCAGCCGCAGTTGTGCAGGTGTCTGTATCTCTCGGGCCTGCTTCAAGCCAAAATGCACCACGAGAGGAAGCGTAGAATACAGCCCTATAGAACACTCTCAGATTACAATGGAACTCGATAACATCGTCTGCCCCATACCCTTTACTCACAGTAGTATAAAACATAGCGTATCCTAGCTTTGCCTACGCTTGTGGACTGACTCATCGGAACAATGGGCATTTGAGTCATGGTACTGAAGGAGCTTGGACGACGAGAAAGGGGTACAAATGCTGACAAACCGATTTTGACTGTTTCCCTTCTGGTCCAGTTATCTCAGGGAGACCCTCAGCGGATCATCCACGCCAGCTGCAGTCAATCCAGGCGTGCTTGTGTCAGTGTAGTGAGACCCAAAGGCCACCTACGGCCTTACTCTACCTTCACCAGGTCACCCTGGGAACGCTGGTGGACTTGTTGCACTGTCGAGTCGTCAGATGGTCGTCGTGGCTGTAGAGGGTGTGTGGAGAAGATGGCTGTTTCAGGATGTAGGGGGTAGGGGAGAGGATATCGGAGTTGGAAAACAGTAGTCAAGAGTTCGGTGGTGTGTGTATGTATGTGAGTGAGAGTGCATGTGTGTGTGTGCGCGCGCGCGCGTGTGTATGTGTATGTATGTGTGTGCGCGCTCGCATGCTTACGAGTGTCAGTGGGTGGGTGGTGTGAGCCCTCGCGCGCGCTTGGAAATTTGTATATGTAATGTCAGACTTACATAAAGTTTAGTCAGCCTGTTTCAATGATGAATGCTGTCATGGAGACGACTTTCAGCAGATGATGTGATGTGAACTGACTGTTCGTTGCCATTATCGAGTTGTGTTGCTCTCAGTGGTTTTGGCCATCAAGCTCCTTCCATCGCCTCCTGTGTAACGTGTGCAATGTCTGATACTGGAACCCGTCTCACAAACAAACAAACTGGCCTTGGCTGAAGACTGTGTCAGACCAGTTGACATGGGCTAGAACACCAAGGCTACATCAGAATGTTATGTTCTACGCCTTGGCTGAAGACTGTGTCAGACCAGTTGACATGGGCTAGACCACCAAGGCTACATCAGAATGTTATGTTCTACGCCTTGGCTGAAGACTGTGTCAGACCAGTTGACATGGGCTAGACCACCAAGGCTACATCAGAATGTTATGTTCTACGCCTTGGCTGAAGACTGTGTCAGACCAGTTGACATGGGCTAGACCACCAAGGCTACATCAGAATGTTATGTTCTACGCCTTGGCTGAAGACTGTGTCAGACCAGTTGACATGGGCTAGACCACCAAGGCTACATCAGAATGTTATGTTCTACGCCTTGGCTGAAGACTGTGTCAGACCAGTTGACATGGGCTAGAACACCAAGGCTACATCAGAATGCTGTTATGCTCTGCATAGTTATGCGGGGATTGTCTTCAGTCATTGACAAGCTTCTAGCATAACACCATCAGTCTCCCAAATCCCTCGAAGTCGGAGTGTGGCTGCCCACGTGGCGGGGTAGTCAAAAACGGTCACACACGTCATGTTCTCATCCCTAGCTGATACATTTGTACCATTGTATTCAAGCGCTTCGGCTGTTCGGATGATCCCTGGAGTCTTGTAGCCAGGGTACGACAACAACAACAACAACAACAACAACAACAACAACAACAATCAAACAAGCAAACAAACAACATTCCCGAAAGAAACCTGTCTGTCAACATTTGTGGTCGCCTTACGCAAACAGGTGACGGCAAGTCAACAGCAATGCACACTCCCTTGTGGACGTGGCCTGTTATTCTTTCCCACAGCCGCGTGCATAGCACGTGTTCCTAGCGCGTGCCTTCAGCAAAATTCCCTCACTCTGGATGATACTGTTTATTACTGGCATGCTCCTCTCTCTCTCTCTCTCTCTCTCTCTCTTCTCTCTGTGACCAGGGTTAATGCAGAGGCAGTGACCTAGTTCTCATTGAATGCGCGAAAAGCAGACAGTATTATGATATGCCTTCTCTCATCGGGTGGGGGGGGGGGTGGGGGTCTTCATTACTGTTTCATGACAGAAATCGCATTTCCTTCTAAAATACCTTTTCTCAGCGGTGGGTTCCGCACTCAGTGCATCAACTACAATACAGGCGACATATTTGTGATTAATCGATAAAAGTGCCAACAATAAACGCACAATTTTCTGTTGAGGACTGCTGTAAGGATACGGTGCTGTTGTTCACGTAGGGCGCCCACATGTGTCCAGTGGTTACAGAACTCCACTGCATCCACAGATTTCATGTCCAAGTCGAGAAGCTCCCTCCGGGCAGAGCACGTGCTGTCCGTGCGTACGGCTTCTGTCTGCTGTCTGTATTGCTTACCTACCTATCAACGTACACAGTCGTCAAAGATTTCTGCCGGAAGGCGCGGCCTTCTTGACGTAGGTTGTTTTACGAGCGAAAGACAAGCACTGCGACCGCCGTTGAAAGTTGAGAGGAAAGGGTCACGGAGAAAAAAAACCAAAAACCATCTTCATGCCAGACTTGAACTTTCGATCCAGAAGTCTCTGGTATCCTAGGCGTGAAACCTTGTCCGCTGGGCCACCCCTACACTGAGGATTTTCCGAAAAGAAACCCTGTCTCTGGTTACCAAGCTGTGCAAAAGACGCCACAATCGCCGGCTGTACCCCGGTGAACTGAAGTAGATTACCTCTTCTTCCTTTCTTTCTTTTCTTTGTTGTTGTTGTTTTTGTTTTGAGTGGGATGGGGTGGGGACGAGGAGGGGTGGGTGGGGGTGTTGTCTGTTCGCTTCTTTTGCCAATGTGCTGTCTGAAGTATCGTAAACAAGATAGGGATCAACAATTAGGTGACTGATGAGTAGTGCCTGTAGATAACAGCTGGAGAGAGAGGTGCTGTTTGAACAAGATGTGGATCGACATTTAATGACTGGTGATAACAGTGGGACAAACAACTGCTGTTTGAACAACATCTTGGGGCCGGAATAGCTCGGTTGGTAGAGCGCCGGACTCGTAATTTTGGAGTTGCGGGTTCGAATCTCCGCCGGGCCGTTTTGGTGCAGGGGGATTTTTCCCTCGGAGTAAACATTGGTTCTGACTCCATGAGACTGTAAACCGAGGTTCTGTTTGTGAACGCACGCATAACATCTTGCATGCACGTAAAATCCCATCACCAACTTTCGGAAGAGAAGGCCTGTTTGGCCGTTGGTATGGATGACACGTTACACATAGCATGCACCTTCCCCGAAGATGGAGTGTGGCTGCCTTAATGGCGGGATAAAGAACGGTCATACACACAAAACTGCACTCCCTTTGTTGGGTAGATGGCACAGGGAGTGTCCGCAGGAGTATCAGCCTGCGTACGCCAAAAAAAAAAAAAAAAAGTCTTGATCAACAATTAGTAACTGATAATCAAGGTAGGAAAACTGGTTTTATTTGAACAATATGTGGATCGACAGTTAGTGACTGGTTTTATTTGAACAATATGTGGATCGACAGTTAGTGACTGGTTTTATTTGAACAATATGTGGATCGACAGTTAGTGACTGGTTTTATTTGAACAATATGTGGATCGACAGTTAGTGACTGGTTTTATTTGAACAATATGTGGATCGACAGTTAGTGACTGGTTTTATTTGAACAATATGTGGATCGACAGTTAGTGACTGGTTTTATTTGAACAATATGTGGATCGACAGTTAGTGACTGGTTTTATTTGAACAATATGTGGATCGACAGTTAGTGACTGGTTTTATTTGAACAATATGTGGATCGACAGTTAGTGACTGGTTTTATTTGAACAATATGTGGATCGACAGTTAGTGACTGGTTTTATTTGAACAATATGTGGATCGACAGTTAGTGACTGGTTTTATTTGAACAATATGTGGATCGACAGTTAGTGACTGGTTTTATTTGAACAATATGTGGATCGACAGTTAGTGACTGGTTTTATTTGAACAATATGTGGATCGACAGTTAGTGACTGGTTTTATTTGAACAATATGTGGATCGACAGTTAGTGACTGGTTTTATTTGAACAATATGTGGATCGACAGTTAGTGACTGGTTTTATTTGAACAATATGTGGATCGACAGTTAGTGACTGGTTTTATTTGAACAATATGTGGATCGACAGTTAGTGACTGGTTTTATTTGAACAATATGTGGATCGACAGTTAGTGACTGGTTTTATTTGAACAATATGTGGATCGACAGTTAGTGACTGGTTTTATTTGAACAATATGTGGATCGACAGTTAGTGACTGGTTTTATTTGAACAATATGTGGATCGACAGTTAGTGACTGGTTTTATTTGAACAATATGTGGATCGACAGTTAGTGACTGGTTTTATTTGAACAATATGTGGATCGACAGTTAGTGACTGGTTTTATTTGAACAATATGTGGATCGACAGTTAGTGACTGGTTTTTATTTGAACAATATGTGGATCGACAGTTAGTGACTGGTTTTATTTGAACAATATGTGGATCGACAGTTAGTGACTGGTTTTATTTGAACAATATGTGGATCGACAGTTCGTGACTGGTTTTATTTGAACAATATGTGGATCGACAGTTCGTGACTGGTTTTATTTGAACAATATGTGGATCGACAGTTAGTGACTGGTTTTATTTGAACAATATGTGGATCGACAGTTAGTGACTGGTTTTATTTGAACAATATGTGGATCGACAGTTAGTGACTGGTTTTATTTGAACAATATGTGGATCGACAGTTAGTGACTGGTTTTATTTGAACAATATGTGGATCGACAGTTAGTGACTGGTTTTATTTGAACAATATGTGGATCGACAGTTAGTGACTGGTTTTATTTGAACAATATGTGGATCGACAGTTAGTGACTGGTTTTATTTGAACAATATGTGGATCGACAGTTAGTGACTGGTTTTATTTGAACAATA
Organism: Conus ventricosus; assembly: GCA_018398815.1. Lineage (NCBI taxonomy): Eukaryota > Metazoa > Mollusca > Gastropoda > Neogastropoda > Conidae > Conus > Conus ventricosus. The sequence goes on along the minus strand of CM031602.1, from coordinate 96,689,562 downwards.
TGTGGATCGACAGTTAGTGACTGGTTTTATTTGAACAATATGTGGATCGACAGTTAGTGACTGGTTTTATTTGAACAATATGTGGATCGACAGTTAGTGACTGGTTTTATTTGAACAATATGTGGATCGACAGTTAGTGACTGGTTTTACGGTAGGGATAAAAGAACACTGTTGCTGTTTAAATGATATATGGATCGACAATTAGGGCCCAGTGGTATTAAGATAGCGATAAAAACTGCTGCTATTTGAAAAATATGTGGATCGACAATTATAGTGACTAGTAGTATTAAGGTAGGGATGAAAACTACTGCTATTTGAACAATACCTGGATCGATAATCAGTGACTGGAATTAAAGTAGGGATTAAAAACTGTTGCTATTTGAGCAATATGTGGATCGACAATCGGTGACTGGTATTAAAATAGGGATTAAAAAAAATGTTGCTAATCGAACAATATATGGATTGATAATTAGTGACTGGTAACAAAAGTAGAAAAAAAAACCTGGTACTGTTTGAGCAATGCACTAATCGACAGTCAGTCACTGGTAATGAAAATAGGAAAATCTGGCCCTAAATGAACAATGTATAGCTCGACAATTAGTGAGTGATAGTAAAAGAAGGAAGGTAGGGGGGGGGGGTACTATTTGAATAAGCTATGGATCACAATTTAGTGAGTGATAGTAAAAGAAGGAAGGGAGGGGGGGGGTGATATTTGAATAAGCTATGGATCACAATTAGTGAGTGATAGTAAAAGAAGGAAGGTAGGGGGGGGGTGATATTTGAATAAGCTATGGATCACAATTAGTGAGTGATAGTAAAAGAAGAAAGGCAGGGGGGGGGGGTGATATTTGAATAAGCTATGGATCACAATTAGTGAGTGATAGTAAAAGAAGGAAGGTAGGGGGGTGATATTTGAATAAGCTATGGATCACAATTAGTGAGTGATAGTAAAAGA
>CM031602.1:96681107-96683607 GCA_018398815.1 Conus ventricosus | reverse complement strand
ATGGCACAGTAGAACACAAAGCTCCACACTGCAATATCATAAGGTGGAACAGTTGATACCAGACAGCGATGACAATGCTAAGTAATATTGTACAGTGCTATTCTGATAGTAAACAAACCATTGCGCTTCCACACACCACGAATCCTTTCATTCGTTCTCAGATAACTGACTTGTTGGGATATATATATATATATATATATATATATATATATATATATATATATATATATATATATATATAGTGTGTGTGTGTGTGTGTGTGTGTGTGTGTGTGTGTGTGTGTGTGTGTGTGTGTGTGTGTGTGTGTTTAGATAGATAGACTGACAGACAGACAGACCAAAAAGAGGGAGGGAACATGGAAGACGGTAGGAACAGTACGGTGTAAGATGTCTCATTGAAAATACAGGTGCTTATTGTTCGGGTAAGGCAGACAGATTTGTCTAAAGTGGGAGGTAGTGAGTTCCACACTGCTGGGACAGCAAACCGGAAGGGAAGCCCGCCAGACAGTTTTGAGCTTCACTTCAGGATCTTCAGTTGTTCGGGTCAGGAGGACTGGAGTTCTTCAACACAATACCGATTTGTCAAAATAGTGAGGGATGCAACAGTCTGATCAGTCTCAGTCCCAAGATCAGACTGATGCACTCGCTAGTCATCGCCTTATTTCTTCATGCCTATGTGACGTGGACTCTGACAGCTGAACATGAGAGAAGGGTTCGGGCATTAGAGATGGGATGCTTCCGTAAGAGTCTTGGCATCTCATACAAAGACCACAATTACCAACTTGAAGGTCCAGACAAGAGTAAGGCAAGCCATTGGACAATACGAAGACATGTTGTCCACAGTGAAAAGAAGGAAAATGAGATGGTATGGTCATGTATCAAGATCAACAGAACCTGCCAGAACTATTCTACGAGGAACAGTTGGAGGAGGCAGATTGGAGAGGAAGACAGAGAAAGAGATGGGAGGACAACATCAGTGCATGGACTGGCCTCACACTCAGCAACTGCCTAAGAGCGTCTGAGAACCGGAAGGAGTGGAGGAAGCTGGTTGCGAACTCTGTGGCGCCCCAACGGTCTTCAAGTCTCCGGGATAGGTGATAGGTGGCACGCAACAGCTCAGTACAATATGCACCGCTCAGCACACAGCAGTAAAAGTCACATGTGTAATTATTAACATTCGAACACACTATAAGCATTGGCTTGTTGATGTTCAAATTTTCACATTTTTTGTAAAGCTACGTGATTGTGAAGTGGAAAATAAATTTATTTAGACCAGTAAAAGTCACCGCTTTGTCTGTCGGCAACATCGTACCATCGCAGCGCCATGAGCCGAAAATTAAATCACCTACTTTCGTTAAGACTGAACATCTTTTAATTCTTTATTTGTGTGCTTCGTAAACAAGAATAACGATCGGCAAAATCTGTCGACATTCACCTTGCCCCAGGATAGCAAACCACGTACACCGTTCACATTATTTATTCTCAAGACCATCCCTTTCCCTTCCCTCTCGTTTTTTTCCTCTCTCTTTTTTTTTAACGGGAATAATAGTGTTTTGGTGATCGAGAAAACCTAGTAGCCTACTTTCTACAGAGGCAATACTTGTTTTGGCATTGATTTTGTCCACAAATTATTAGGGATATTTTCGATTCACGCTTGATTAACTGGAATACGAAAGGCTGTGAAAGTGAATATATGCTGAAAAAGAATCCATTCATGTTTGCCTGCTTCGGAAGAACGAGTCTTTTTGAATAAGTTAGGTCTGTGTGTTTTCGTCAGCCCTAGAAACCGGCTGTGACGTTTCTAGAAACCTGTCCGGCAAGGACTCTCACGGCCGCACGGCATGGAAAGGGGGTCTTTTGGTAGAAGGAATCTCTCACAGTTCAGTGCTTTTCTTTTCATTTGCTTTTCCTAATTATGGTTTTTCTTGTTCCCCTTTCGTAGTCTAGAGCAGAGACACTCTCTCTCAGTGTCTCTCTCTCTCTCTCTCTCTCTCTCTCTCCCTCTCTCTCTCTCTCTCTCTCTCTCTCTCTCTCTCTCTCTCTCTCTCTCTCTCTCGTTCGTCTGTTAAATGTCTATTGGATGTGTCATTGTGGATTGCACAAGAATTCATGTGAACACTCTCTCTCTCTTTTCTCTCTCTCTCTTTTCTTCTCTCTCTCTCTCTCTCCCCTCTCTCTCTCTCTCTCTCGTCTGTTAATGCGTGGAATGTTTGTTGGATATGTGTTAAGATATGTGGTTTGTACATCTCCCCTCTCTCTCTCTCTCTCTCTCTCTCTCTCTCTCTTTTCTCTCTCTCTCTCTCTCGCTCTCTCATTCGTGTGTTAAATGTTTGTTGGATGTGTATTTCATACTCAATCGTTACAAGAAATCATGTCACCCTTCAGTCTCTCTCTCTTTCTTCTCTCTCTCTCTCTCTACTCTCTCTCTCTCTCTCTCTCTCTCTCTCTCTCTCTCTCTACTCTCTCTCTACTCTCTCTCTCTCTCCCTCTCTCTCTCTCTC
>CM031602.1:96671107-96678607 GCA_018398815.1 Conus ventricosus | reverse complement strand
GAGACACATACACGTGAACCACTTCACCAAGATGAGGGTGAATCCAGATGAGCTTCACCTCTTAAGCTACTGACACACGAGCCTTTTCGTCCGTACAGTTGAGACGGAACGTTTGAACCTGTGCGGTCCGACCAGTCAGTGTCGAACGGACGGAGTGCTTCACAATAGTTTTAAAAACCTTCGAGTTTGATCCCACATGCCGCTTCAAAGGACTGTACAACTGAATACGAAGCTTTTTCTCGAATATTTAGATTCATATAATTTTATGAGTTGACATTCCAAAGCACATCATGGCCTTGGTACGATTCAATCAAATGTTTGGTCTCCGAATCGGACAGTCTGACCACCTAGCTGGACGACGCCATTTTTCCTTTGTCATGGGTGTTGGCTCAATGCTGAGCGTTGATTGGTTGGAGGATACTAACTGTCCGTTTCGAATAGATCACGGTGTATCTCGAACGGTCGGGTTCAACTGGATGCCGAAGTCCATTTGAGATGTACGTTTACTATGACAGACGCTACGTTTGGGATCGGGTTCGACCGGTACTTCCGAAGTGTACGGGCGGGGAGGCTCGTGTGTCAGCAGCTTCAGGCCGGACCGGACGTGTCCGTGCGCCGCCCGTCTGGGAGAAACAAAAACCCTGTCCGGTTCATTTCTTTTTCAACTTACTGGCGACGGCCACAGCTGTGCATGATGCACCCGGCCTGACCCGTGTGATGAGAGCCGGATTATGCCGGTCGTGCAAACCATACTTTGCCCGGTTGTCCCGGTGAAGGGACCAAACACCTCCTCTGACTTTCTTTACACTGTTTATCTTTCATTCCAACATAGACGACGAAATATCCATGCGGAGTTTGCAATTTAAGAGTCACATGGAAACATAAAGCAGTTGCCTGTGACGTCTGCAATTCATGGTATCACACTAAATGTATGTTAATGAATTCAGCAGTTTATGAAGCATTATGCAATAGTGATATATCTTGGACTTGTTTTACCTGCGGGCTTCCAAACTTTAGCTCGAGACTTTTTGAAGATTCTATTGAAGACTGCAGCTCAGAAAGCAACCGTTTTGACCCTATCTCACCAGACCGATCCCCAAAAGAAAACTTGAAATTTTGTCCTAAGTTTGCATCCACCCCTGATTCTAAAACTGATAAAATCCCAAATCTTAAAGTGCAACGGAACCCCAAATCATTAAGAGAAAAAGATAAACTTAAATGCATAGTTGTAAATTTTCAATCTCTTATAAAGAAAAAGGAAGAACTCAGTAATTTAGTCACCGAAAAAAACATTGATGTTGAAATTTGGAACAGAAACTTGGCTAGAAACTGGAACATCCAGCAGCGAACTTCTAATGGAGGACTTTGATATTTATAGAAAGGACAGACTTGGAAAAAAGAGGTGGGGGAGCTTGATTGCCATTAGGAAGAACTTAGCCAGTGAGTTTTTATATCAAGGCAAAAATAGTGAAAGTTTATTTTGTAGGATTAATTTTAAGAATAAGAACCTGTCATTGTTGGATCAGTTTACAGACCTCAGACTCAGATGAAAATGTATGTTCGTCTATCTGCAGAGACATTTCTAATATTGTTTTGGCCAATAGGAAGGCAATATTATGGATTGGTGGAGACTTTAACTTACCAGATATTGATTGGAGTGAAGATGCCATACTTGGTAATCAATACAGTAAAAATATTAATACTCAGTTTTTTGATGCCACAAAGACCTTGGATTAGTACAGTCAGTTGAATCACCAACTCGTGGTAAGGCATTCCTGGATTTATTTTTTACCAATTGTCCAGGCGCCTTAGGCAATCAGGAATTAATTGCAGGCCTGGGTGATCATGATATAGTTCTCTTAGAGAGCAACTTTCAACCCTTTCGAAGAAAACCCCTAAACGTACCATCAGACTCTGGAACCAAGCAGATTTACCAAAATTGCGCAGGGATACTCGTGATTTCAGCCGTCTTTTTTGAGGTCCCATAGTGTTAAAGATAATGTCAGTGACCTTTGGAAGTGTATAAAATCTAACTTGGAATTTATTATGGATGACAACATACCTACTAAAATAACTTCAAGCAAGAACACCAGCCATGGATTACTACAAAAAACTAAACGTTTGTTGAGAAGGAAACATCTTTTTCTTTAAGAAATTGAAACTACATCCTAATTCAGAAAAATTACTGGTTAGGTATAAACATATTAAGAGACGGTGTCAGAGAGAATGTAGACTTGCTCACTCCAATTATGTTAATTCGATGATTTCGGAAGGTGATCATCAAAACAAGAAATTATGGTCTTACATAAGGAGTAAGAGACAGGACAACATTGGGATTCCAGCCCTGAGAAACAACCAGAATAACCTAATACAGGACCCTGAAGGGAAAGCAAACTTACTAAACAAGCAGTTTTGTTCAGTTTTCTCAAATCCCAAAAACCCTTTAATTAACGTTAGACTAAAGGATGATGATAAACTCCCTGAAATGCAAAACATCAAAGTAAACAAAGCAGGAGTATTTAAGTTACTGACCAATATCAATGAAAACAAAGCTACTGGTCCCGATGGCATTCCTGGCAAGCTCTTAAAATTATGTGCCAATGAATTGAGTGAGGTATACCAATTACTTTACCAAGCTTCACTGGACCAGGGAGTAATACCTGATGAGTGGCGAGATGCGAGCATTGTTCCCTTATTCAAAAGGGTGACAAAACAAAAGCAGAGAACTATAGACCTGTATCTCTTACATCCATATCAGCTAAACTACTTGAACACTAATATATAGTAGCATAATGGACCATCTTGACAAATATGACTTCTTAAGTAATTCCCAGCATGGTTTTAGACAGCGAAGGAGTTGTGAGACTCAACTTATAACAACTCTCAATGATTTTAGTAAACTGTTTAAATAACAGACAGCAATAGATGCAATTTTATTAGACTTTTCTAAAGCCTTTGATAAGGTTGACCATGAGGGCTGCTGCTTAAATTAGAACACATTGGCATTGACGGTTCTTTGCTAAAATGGGCTAGATCATTCCTCGTTGGGGAGAACGCAGAAAGTTGTTGTGGAAGGGTCGTCATCCCATTGTAAACCAGTCTTGTCAGGTGTACCACAGGGAACTGTTCTGGGGCCCCTTGTTTTTCTTAATTTATATAATGACATAAGTAGAAATCTCTCTCCTGGAACTACTATAAGGCTTTTTGCAGATGACAGTTTAGTATATAGAACAATCAGAAGCAAGAATGATACTCGCATTCTACAAGAAGATCTAAACGCTTTACAAGAGTGGGAAAGAACTTGGAAAATGGAATTTCATCCCCAAAAGTGCCAAGTGTTGCGTATATGTAACAAACGCTCACCAATTAGATCAGATTATTCTATCCATTAATACTATTCTTAAAGAAACTAATGCTGCAAAATATTTAGGCGTGATTATAGATAGTCGTCTCAAATGGAAAGAACATTACAATTTAGTATGTAAGAAAGCAAATAACATCTTAGCTTTCTTATACAGGAACATCAATGACTGCCCCCAAAAGGTTAAAGACGACTGCTACAAAAACACTGGTTAGACCAGTACTGGAATATGGTTGCTCAGTTTGGGATCCTTACCATCTAAAGGACATTGATAACCTCGAAAAGATTCAGAAGAGAGCAGCACGGTTCGTAACAGGGAACCACATCAGAGAAAAGGGGAATACTAGGAAGAACATGAGGAAATTAGAATGGAAACCCTTAGAAGAGAGAAGAGCTTTTATTAAACTTAACACCTTTTTCAAAGGCAGAGCTAAAGTAATTGATATTCCAATGGAACAACTAGTATTGAATAAAAGTAGCACCAGGAGTGGCGGTCAATGTTATACCATACCTGCATCAAATATTGACAACCACTTACATTCTTTTTATCCCAGTTCTGTACGGCTGTGGAACTCACTGCCGGGTGCCATCAGATCGCCACAAGTGCAATCTCATTCAAGGGACAAATTGATTCGACAGTTTTGAGATCTGCATATTGATGATTTTCTATTTTTATTTCCCCAGATATTTTATTATCACCTGGGCCTGAATTTGGCCATTGCTTTTAAATCGAGTGCGACCCCTTTTTGCCAAATTTGCTCCAGGGCCAACAGTCAGAGTCGCACTGTTTTATGTTATTTTATTTTATTTTTTAATATGCGCGCTGGTGACCTACTCGTTTTTGAGTGAACCAGTATTTTAGGAAGAAGAAGAAGAAGAAATACTCATCGCTGCCGTGAGGCTCAGATCATTTATTTATACAAAAAAACGACAAGAATCATACCACCAGAGATATGTTCTCTCTGCTGCTTGGGATAACATAGCACGAAAAGTGGGGGAAAATGGTGACTGGTGAAAATGGTATCTTCTCTTTTCTTTTCTTTTTTTTTTTTTTAACCAAATGAACAAAGTTACAAACAAATCTTCACCTTTAGCTCCAACACTATTCATATTAACCAAAAAGTGCCAGTCAAGAGACTGTTCTACAAAAACTAAGAAACATTCACATTGATTCAAAAGTCCTTGAAGGGTTTTATTACTGTTTTCATTCAATCCATTTTGACGTTTTCTTTTACGTTTTAAAAATAAGAATGTTTTAAACAGTTTGGTAAATCTTTGAATTTCGATCCAATACTATTCCTATCAACAATAAGTGCCAGTATCTGTCTGGGTCTACTATGCACGCTTCCAATGACCGGACAACTGGATAGGTCACGGCCTTGTAACGCACGGCCGGGTCCAGGTCCACTGTGCACGCCGCCATAATCACGCTTCAACCGACGCCAGACTCGTGCTGAGCACGTGACTGTTGAAGAGTCTGACCATCCCTCGCCACACCCGTCAGTCCGCCATGATGCCTTTGCCTTTCTCACTAGTGAAGACCGGCGGCTGAGCCTGCCAATCGCAGGAAAGTTGACAGATTTCGGCGAACCACGTGGTCTGATTTTACCAGAGAGAGAGAGAGAGACAGAGAGAGAGGAAACGAATTCTGAACAGTCTACTTTCTAATCCACCTTTTCTTCGTTTAAAATCCACTCTGCTTTCCATGCAAATGAGACAAATATTGTCTTTATGAGCTACAAGTCAACTTGAAAATGTTTTCTTATCAAAGTCAACCATTTTTTTTCCAGTGCCTCCAAAAAGAAAAAAGAAAAAAAAAGAGAAAGAATTGGTTGGGAGACCTGTTGTTTTCGTTTTCCTTTTTGTGTGTTATTTTTTTCTTTGTTTTTTCGTGTTTTGTTGTTGTTGTTGTTTTTTCTTTTTCATTTTTTGCTCGCTCTGTTTCAATGTCCATGGCATCGGAATCAGGGTCAAGCGGTTATTTTCACTCTGGGTAAACTTGATTATCATTTTTATTGAAAAGTGAAGCACAAAAAAATCACAGGGTATTTTCATCCCTGTGAGTTTCATTTATTTCTGTTTTACCCCATGTTTGTGCATCCTAGCCGTGGCTCATAACGATGTTCTATCGACATCCGCACTCCGACCTTGTATTGTCAGAGATCCAGCGCAGCAGTTATACAGGGGCTGTGCAAATCGGCATAAAGCTACCCACCGGAGTAGTCACTGCACTGCAACTCGGTCATCTCAAGGGAAGTTAGCAGTCATGTTTTTAGCTGTCAAAGTGCGCGGGTGGTGTGTGTGTGTGTGTGTGTGTGTGTGTGTGTGTGTGTGTGTGTGTGTGTGTGTGTGTGAGTGTGGTGTGTGTGTGCGCGCGCGCGCGCGCGTGCGCGAGCGGGCGCGCGTTCGTGTATGTTAAATGAACGTAACGATTAAAATAGAATTTGCTACGAAATCCATTCCGACATACTTGTTGTGAGAGAATTCACGGGGTTTGCGGTGAGGGCAGGCACACTTCATTCTCAGGCAACGAAGCAGCCACCTCTGCGCGCCGACTGTCTGGAATGCAAACATTCTGTGGGCAACAACGATCCACCTTCGTGTGGATGCACTTGATTGCCATCTTTCCCACATGCAGACCTGAGCCACCCAAATAAATAACGCCACATTGAAGCCTGTTCACGAATGAAACCAGCAAGCACGGTGCCATACACTGGAAGGTCGACTTCTGCCTTGTGGATTTGGTCAATGAGCTGGCCAGAAGGAACCCTGAAAACACTAACCTATGGTAATGAACAAGCTAGAAAAGAACCTGAAAAACACCAACCTATGGTAAGTGAACATGCAAGAAAGGAACCCTGAAAAACGCTAACCTATGGTAAACGAACAAGCCAGAAAGGAACCCTGAAAAACACTGTCCCTCAACCTATGGTCAATGAATAAACCAGAAATGGAACCCTGAAAAACACTGTCCCTCAACCTATGGTCAATGAATAAGCCAGAAAGGAGCCTGAAACAAAAACCTCACACTTTGACCAATAAACAGGCCAGGAAGCAACCCTATAAAGCACTGACCCTCACCTTCATCCACCCATCTCGCCCAGTGCCAGAAGGTTTAGGGGTACCTGGACTGACACTTGGTCAGTCATGATCCGTACCGCCCTCAGTCATGAAGCACCTTACAGGGATCCTGCGTATAAGAAAGTGGACCTTGAAGGGGTGGTGAGTGAAGCAGGATGGTTAGTGAAGTGACCGGCAGTTGGTGAGTCAGTGAGGGGTGAAAACGTCACAGGTGACGGCACGCGTGTACGGAATGGTGCACAGCGTGAACCGCCCGCCACTGCACGTGACCAGCACCGTTTATACCCGCTCTCTCCACCCGATTCTTGCGTCAGGAGAAAGGCGATGTTATCAAGCACCGATCGTCAGCAAGTTTTCAGAAGTAGGCGCATTACGAAGCATGATATATGCATGATTATTCACGAAGATAATCGGGAGAAGAGGGTTGAGTTGGCCGGGGGGGGGGGGGGGGGGGAGCACACCGTCGTCTAGCCCTCCCTATGTTTGAAGCCACAAAAATATGTAAGGCATGTTATGGTGCATTCCCCACCACCACCACCACCACCACCACCAAACCCCCCACACACCCCCCCCCCCCCCTCTCTTCCCACTCTCCCACGGATTTACAAAAACTTGGAAGATGAAAGAGCAATGTCCCTTTAACAAAAATCCGGAAAATGGGAGCCTCGACCCTCTCTCTGCCTCTGTCTCTGTCTGTCTGTCTGTCTGTCTGTCTGTCTCTCTGTCTGTCTCTCTCTCTCTCTCTCTCTCTCTCTCTCTCTCTCTCTCTCTCTCTCTCTCTCTCTCTCTCTCTGTGTGTCCCGACCTCCATCCCTTCCCCCGCTCGCCTTTACAAGAACCCCCCCCCTCCCAGCCTCTAATACCCCTTTTCCCCATTTTTATTAAAACCAGATACCCCCCACCCCCATCCCCGATTTTATCAAAATTTGGAAGACCGCAGTGTTGTCTGTGTCAATTCAGGTTTTCCCTTCCCTTCTTCCTCCTTCCTTTCCCCTTCCATTGCAAAATAGCTTCCGTCACCACTGGAAGAAAGAGAGAGAGAGAGAGGGGAGAGAGAG
>CM031602.1:96648607-96656107 GCA_018398815.1 Conus ventricosus | reverse complement strand
TTTTGTTTGGTTGTTTTTTTTCCCCTTTTCTTTTCCTCTACCTACTATGGTCCACACTGTTTTTGTCCCTTTTCTTTACCTTTATCCACAATGCCCCCCATCTATCACAGTCCCACCCACTTTTGGCTTTCCTGTACAAAACTGCACCAGATTTTTGCTGCTGCAGCCGCTGCACCAACAGTCCACACAGAACAGTGTTTGGTCTTGAGGCAACTCTTAAGAAGAGACACTGCGCTGCGGCTGAATAACTTTATGGATATTTGGAGATGCCTGTTCTGATCCAGCCCCCTCTGACTACAATCATAGACTAGTCTGAAAGCCAGCATGAGTCAGTGTCATGTATAAAGGGTGCCAGCACATCTGTCTTCCAGTCCCAATGACTGTAATGAACAGACCCAGGCATGAACAAAGAAAGAAAAAAAAAACTAAAATCACATAAGAGCAAGACATGTTTGGTGACAAAATTTAAGACTTTTGAAAATTAATTTTGTTTTTAACTCTTAAAACAAAAACCAGGAAAGGGTGAAATCACAGGACAGGGTGGGGGAGAGAGTGAAAGGTAAAGAGAGAGATGGGATTGTTTCTAATAGGAAAGACATTCTAAGCAAAAACAAAATTCATAGGAAAAGGAACTAAACGTGCTACTGACTTGTTGACACTGGCACATTCTTGTGGATAGGATTTGTCATGGGTAAGGGTTGGAAAGCATACTGTTCTCTCAAAGTCACATGTTACTGTGGGCCCTTGAAATAGTTACTCGTGGCACTATATGCATCAAAATACATGAGAGCACTTCTTTGCATTGTTAAATGCCTGAATGGGAATTCAAAGAAATGTCACTACTCAAAGTCAAAACAAGACACGCTGATCATGATTTTTGCCAAGCAGTGCTTTTTCAAGCTCAAAAAATACACAATAATTTGAAACATTCATTTATGTAGGCCTATGAATATGAACTGGACTAAACTGTAAACAACATAATCAACAGACGATCATTCATCACATGATGCTATCCACATGAAGCAGTGGTTTATGTCAGGGACACATTCACCAGCTGGAGTATAGCAGTTGTAACAGACACATACCTTCAAATTTTTTTTATCCCTGGCTGGTTCCTGCTAGGAGCTCTGTGTTCCTTTTTTTGTGTGTCTTATTTTCTGCACAGTCTCTGTGGCATTGTACCCATGTGCTCACTCCAGCTCCCCATCCACAAACTGGCTTGTCTACACAGCCCAGGCAGCAGCAATTCACAGGATGCAGCCAATGTCAAGTCTACATTAGATAATCCACCAGAGAAGATGCTGTACTGCTGCTGTGTCACTTTGGCAGTGGTGCTTTTTCCGATCAAACACACCAGGACAACACCCACTTATCCCCCCCTACTGACCACAATAGCTGCTTAGTTGCAGAGCCAGCGTGTGTGAGCTTTCCCTTCAGAGGGTGCCACCACATCTGCTCACTGACAGGGCCATGAACTTGCCAGTATCAATGACCTGGACAGAATCTCACTTAGACATTCATGTGGAGGAGAAATTGAAACTCAGGTCACCATGAGAACAGGGCATAAAAGGCCACAGAATTTGTGACTTTTTTTCAAATGTTGATCGATTTCCAGTCTAGTCTGAGACTGCATGACACTTTGACTGGGCTGTATTTTATGCTTACTTTCATATAATAAACTGGGGTAATCAGGCTCACGAGATACTGATATCTGCAGTATTAGTACACTAGTCTAAGAGATGTATCCATTCAGTGGATGGAACTTGACTGTACATGGTGGTCCTTCAAATTGAGCCTTCAGCAAACTAAACTCTGGTTAGAAGCCCATCTGTGATGAAAATTCAGAAAAATCTCACAAATAAATAGTTCTGGTGGGAACTGAGTCAATGACCTCCCAGCTGACAGTCTGTGGCAATATCACTTTTCAAAGAGGCTGGTGAGGTGTGTATTCTGATCTTCCCTATGGGCTCAAAATAGGACCGGTCAACCAGAACCGCAGAGTCAAGTTCACTAAGTCAGTTCAGATCATCAACCCATTACACGCATATCTAACATTCTCTGAAATTCAGAGAATACTGCTCAAAATTTCTTTCCAGCACAGCAGATGTCTGCATCAGTGTATGATGCATTTCTCAGGTCTGGTTGATTTTGGCCTATTTTACAGATAGAAGCTAAGCGTATTGCCCTGTCTCTGACCTGAGCTGAATGTCCATATTTTTATGCTCATTATTCATATTGTATTTGACAATTAAACCCTGGTACCAGTGGCTTGTGATCTAAGTCTAGCAGGACTTTGTTTCGTTAACAATTTTTTCTTGCCCTCAAACCTTTGTAGGCACACCATGTGGTATAGCGCCACATACAGTGAATGAATTTTGATTTCAGGCTGTTCCTTTTTTTTTTTTTTTCATGCATAGCTTTTTTTTTCTTTCTTGTTTGTAATGCATTGCTAGAGGAGCCTTAGTCAAATGATTAGTGTGTTTGACTGTAGAGCTTACGGTTGTTAGTTAAACCCGCTTGTACTGTTGTAGGTTTGGGTTTAACTTAGTAAAGGGTCTTAAAAACATGTCTGTCTACCCATGAGTAAATGGGTACTTGACTCCATTCAAGGAAGGTTATAGGTAGCAGAAGGAGAGAGAGAGGCTGTGCCTTTATTGTGGTGCACCCCAGGTACGGGAACCTCAGTCAAGCCATTGCATATGAGCCATTAGTGTAAAGGAAATTAATGCATAGCTCACATTGCCCTCATAGTTGTCAGTGTCAATATCAGGGAACTCCTTCACTGATGATCATTTTGCTGCTTGTCGTTTCAGTCCATAGAAAGGTCTGCTTGGGATGGATGTGGAGTGCGCGGGTTCTTGATTGGCCGAGTGTGGAGAGGTCGTGTCTACGTGTTAAACCTGTGGACCAGCCACAGCAACAAGGATGAAAGTACCGCAGCCTGCATGAACAAGACGAATGATCTGGCCGCCTGCCAGAACCATCTGTGTGCAGGTGAGTCAGGACACCGAGGTGTTGGAGAACAAAAAGGTAGTTCAATACATGTTTATCATGCTTTGTAACAGATAAGATCGAAATTCAGTTTGAACAAATGTTGGTGCAGGGATTGGCTTTGGATTTGCGTTTCAGTAGCCAAAGATCACAAGACCAATTGAGAATAGATTTTGTGGATGCATTTGAGGGTCAGGTGGTGGCTTAAAATAATGGGGAAAAACATTAAAACAAAGACAGCCCTCCCAAATCACTGGAAAGATTGAAAAAAATCCCAAACCACTTTCACGCACTTGTTTTGAACTTCCTGCATCATTCCTTTCTCTGTCCTGTCAGGCGTTTCTGTCACATCAATGATGGGGGTTGTACCATTGTAAGGTGTTGAAATCTGAAATCACAGGGAATGAAAGGTCTGAAAGGGCAGACCTGAAAATGCACTAAATTTACTACAAAGGTCTCCATTTATAAAGTATTAGAGTGACAGGAAAGTGGACTGATCTCAGAGAACAAAACCAAATGTCTAATTTTAGTTTTCAGGCAGAGGAAAGCTGATTGATGTTAGAGAACAAACCAATGTCTAATGTTAGTTTTCAGGCAGAGGAAAGCTGATTGATGTTAGAGAAAAAAACCAAATGTCTAATGTTAGTTTTCAGGCAGTTAAGTAAATGCCTGATGTTAGGTTTCGTGAAAAGTAAACTGACTGATTTTACAGGACGAACAAAATGTCCAACATTCGATCCCATGAAAGGTATACTGATTGATATTTCATGAAAAATAAATGTCTGCTGTTCGTTTCAGTGAAAGGTAAGCTGGTTAATTTCCTTAAACAGACTGAATGTCCAACAGTAGGTTTCAGTGGAATGTGAGCTGAAAGATCACACTGAACAAACAAATATCCAGTGTTAGGTTCAGGAATGTAAGCTAATTGATCTCACAGAACAAATGAAATGTCTCATGTTTTGCCTGATACTACAGTTTTTTCTATGTACTGGTTAAAATGGCACAGTATACCTTCTCCATAAGGTCGCAGAAACTATCATGAAAAAGAGGTGTTTGTAGAGAAGCTCCCTACAAGGAGATATTTTTCATAAAAAATGTTTATTTGGAGGTTTCAGAAAAACTTCACAGTATCTGATGGAAACCTTGTTCAATCCAGTTAACACATTTATATCAATTTGTCATTCACTCAAACATGTACTGTACACTTACACATATGAGGGTATGCATGGATGCACATGAATTAAAAATAAAGATAGCCGTCAGTTGTTGAATGTTCTGTAGTTTGGGGACATTGTGACAGCCTGAGTCTGAGAACGTTCCGATCTGGGCAAAAAGAGCAGAGTGACGGTAAAAAGGGGCAGAGACTACCGTCAGCTGTGTGTTCTGTCTGCCTCTTGAACCTGGAAAAGAAACAAAACATTCAGTGTGAAGGACAACCTACTGCAGCTTAGCTATAACAACCAGAGTGTCAAACAGCTGGGTTTTTCTGTTCTCATTTAGTCAACTTTTATGGGGCCCTGGCCCCCCGCCTCCCTCCCCCCCCCCCCCTCCCCCTCCCCCCCCCCCCAGTGTTTTGTTTTTAAAATGAAAGTAGACCTGCAGCTTCACCACCAACATCTTTGGCCCGTATGACTAGCAGTGTGGTGATTGAACCATCCAAAGGAGCAAATCACAGTGCGGGCCATATCTTCCAAACCGTCCCTCTGTCAGACTGAAGACAAAACTCAAACTAGCCCTTTCTGAGTTGTTGGGCTTGACTCTCTTGCTTGGTTGGTTGATTGCTGCTCTTTTTTTTTTTTTTTACACCGCCAACAAGCCTAGCAACACAATTTGCTGACACTGTGGCTGTGGAATTGAGAAAAAGAGAGAGAGAGAGAGAGAGAGTGTGTGCATGTGTGTGTGTGTTCACTCATGTCCTGCATGTCTGCCCACAGTTGTCTTTGTCACTTTGGTTATCACAGGGAGGACTCCCAATGTTCTTCTGTTCTGGCCACAGGCACAGATGTGGTGGGTTTTGTGGTGGTCACACTGGGGTCAGGGGTGAGCGACGCTGAGAGCACCTAAGCTCTCTGCCTCCAGAAGTACAGGTCAGTGTGCACATGTGGAAGACAGCGGTGAGCATTTTACAGATTGAAGTAGAATTGACGGTTCTGGTCAACTTTTTTTCAAATAAGAACTCTTGCAGGGGGGCCTGTTCATGAACATTAAAGGTTTTCTATTCTTGTTCTTTGTTTTCGTCTTCTTTACTGTTATTTGGAGAGAGAAAAAATGTGAGTGTATACATAGCAAATAACTTTTCTTTTTGTTGTTCTTTGATTTAAAAGAGAGACTGACTCAAACTGATACAAAGTGAGCTCTGATTTTTAAGTTTGTTGTACTGTTTAAATTTAGTACGTCAGAGAGCAGTTGTGAGCGTGCATGTCCCAGTTGATGACTGGTTTTTAACCTCATGTTTATGTATTTGTCAGATGTTGGCAAGGTTTTAAAACATTTTCCATTTGTCCATGGGGTTACTGAGCTTTGAAAGACAAGGGGTACTTTTTTTATAAATGGTGGTGTTCGCGCAATTTTTAAGAATGCAGGTATCCTTTTTTAACTCTTTTCAGTTTGCACAACTAAGTAGCATGACACCACAGATATACCAGGGGGTTTGTGTATGTTAAAGATGTACTGTAAGTGTCTATGTCTGTGGACATCTTGTATGGTTTAGTTTTACAGCTGGTTTGTCCCAGTGATGTCATAATGAAAACATGTCAGACAAACAGATACAAACCCAAGCCCTCCCGTGAGCCAACCCATGTACAACTGAAAAATCAATTTCCCTCAACATTGCGTTTTTTAAAGGCCCAACAGCAAAAGGTTTGTCCTTCAGCATTTCCTGAGGGCGGAGACTGACTGAACAGAAACATGCAAACACCAGAGCTTACTCTAGAGCGCGGTTTTGTACAATCCCCCGAAAATCTGTTCCTTCCCGCAATTATCGGTCTTAACGCGGGGCAGATTTCCCGCACAGTTGCAGGACTGCCCCCCTGTTCACTGATCGTCGCGGGCGCTCGTTTGTCGTCTGCTTAAAAAACTGAAACTAGAACTGAGCAGGAGCGAACGATTTTTGATATTTCATGGCTGTTATTTGTAAATCAACCAATCGGTGGCGTTCATTCCTCCTTCTCGATCACCAACGAGAAGTTGCGAGAGTTTAAGACGCCATTTTGGATATTTTCCAAAATGAAGCGTGCACCCACCCTATTTGACTTCGTTTTTTCGTGGAAGAAAAGTGAAAAAAAAAGATTCTGTGCCATGCGGGGGTGGAGAAGATCATGAAGAAAACCGCGACTCCATCCAAAAGCTCGGAAAAGAGCCCGAAAAGAGTGCCAGTGAAAGGGGAAAACACCGGTTTCAAGACGATTGGTTTGAAAAAAGTGGCCCTGGGGGGGGGGGGGGGGGGGGGGTGCCTCCCTTTTTTTGATATGACGGGGACTGCCCCCCTTTTTTTGAAAATCCTAGATTAAGCTCTGAAACACTTATGTAGATCTTTTGTTCCTAAGCTTTCTTGCAGACACACGATAGACATGCAAAAGAAATGAAAACAACCCCTTTGCTCCTTCGACGCTTGGCTTTTGCAGAGGCAAAATGTAATGACAATGATGGTAATGATCAGAATAATAGTGGTAACAGTAATGTTTGGTTGTATGTAGGCAGTTCAGCGTCTTCAAGATGGTGTCACTGTGAGGAGACTAATCTATATACACTACACCACATCTGGAAAGTTAGCTGACCACAGTGTGAAAAAGATTCAAGATGATAAATAAAAGATGATTAAGTAAGTAAATGAACCAAGAAAGAGTTAAACTGTGATGATGACAGCAACGAAGACAGTGATGACAACAATGATGGCAGTGAAAGCTGCTGCGTGCTGAGGATGACGACACCCATGACTACAGTGACAATGATGGTAATGATGACATCATCAAAAACACTCAATAATGATGAGGATAAGTGTGTCACACTGTCACTTTTTCACACCCATTCATGACAGCATTTACTCCCTACGCACACGCAATCTTTCCAATCAACCAAAAGGCGCACTACCGAATGTTTTTTTCTTTCCCCCTCTCCTTCGGAAAACACTTTACTAAATCACATCAAACAATTTATAAACAGATTTTATACATGTAGCTCTCTTTCCACTGAGAGGGAAACTAACTCACTCAAGACTTCTAAAGTCACGGCCTTCACACAACATTGGCCCACAAATCCAGACCAGGGAAAATAAATGATTCTCTCACTCCTTGATGCTATGCCGCATCCGAATTGACTCGCCTCATCCTTTCAGGATCCCCTTTCCCTGTCTTTTTCTAAAAACATCCCTCCCCCGCCCCCTGATGTTCTCCCTCCTGAGAGATAATTGACTTCCCGAGCCCTCTCCTTTCCCCCCCCATCTTCCTTTGGGGGGCCAAATGGAAAAAAAGGAACCCCTTTTTGAGTTCCAACTCGCTCTTCCCCTTGTTC
>CM031602.1:96646395-96647607 GCA_018398815.1 Conus ventricosus | reverse complement strand
TGGACTGGTGAAATGGTATCTTCTCTTTTCTTTTCTTTTTTTTTTTTTTAACCAAATGAACAAAGTTACAAACAAATCTTCACCTTTAGCTCCAACACTATTCATATTAACCAAAAAGTGCCAGTCAAGAGACTGTTCTACAAAAACTAAGAAAATTCACATTGATTCAAAAGTCCTTGAAGGGTTTTATTACTGTTTTCATTCAATCCATTTTGACGTTTTCTTTTACGTTTTAAAAATAAGAATGTTTTAAACAGTTTGGTAAATCTTTGAATTTCGATCCAATACTATTCCTATCAACAATAAGTGCCAGTAATCTGTCTGGGTCTACTATGCACGCTTCCAATGACCCGGACAACTGGATAGGTCACGGCCTTGTAACGCACGGCCGGGTCCAGGTCCACTGTGCACGCCGCCATAATCACGCTTCAACCGACGCCAGACCTCGTGCTGAGCACGTGACTGTTGAAGAGTCTGACCATCCCTCGCCACACCCGTCAGTCCGCCATGATGCCTTTGCCTTTCTCACTAGTGAAGACCGGCGGCTGAGCCTGCCAATCGCAGGAAAGTTGACAGATTTCGGCGAACCACGTGGTCTGATTTTACCAGAGAGAGAGAGAGAGACAGAGAGAGAGGAAACGAATTCTGAACAGTCTACTTTCTAATCCACCTTTTCTTCGTTTAAAATCCACTCTGCTTTCCATGCAAATGAGACAAATATTGTCTTTATGAGCTACAAGTCAACTTGAAAATGTTTTCTTATCAAAGTCAACCATTTTTTTTCCAGTGCCTCCAAAAAGAAAAAAAGAAAAAAAAAGAGAAAGAATTGGTTGGGAGACCTGTTGTTTTCGTTTTCCTTTTTGTGTGTTATTTTTTTCTTTGTTTTTTCGTGTTTTGTTGTTGTTGTTGTTTTTTCTTTTTCATTTTTGCTCGCCTCTGTTTCAATGTCCATGGCATCGGAATCAGGGTCAAGCGGTTATTTTCACTCTGGGTAAAACTTGATTATCATTTTTATTGAAAAGTGAAGCACAAAAAAATCACAGGGTATTTTCACCCCTGTGAGTTTCATTTATTTCTGTTTTACCCCATGTTTGTGCATCCTAGCCGTGGCTCATAACGACTGTTCTATCGACATCCGCACTCCGACCTTGTCTTGTCAGAGATCCAGCGCCAGCAGTTATACAGGGGCTGTGCAAATCGGCATAAAGCTAC
>CM031602.1:96633895-96638895 GCA_018398815.1 Conus ventricosus | reverse complement strand
GCCCAGAGGGTACTGAAGAGGAAGCACGGGCAAGCGAAAGACATGGGAGAAGACAAAGAGACAGAACAAGCCCAGAGGGTACTGAAGAGGAAGCACGGGCAAGCAGAAAGACATGGGAGAAGACAAAGAGACAGAACAAGCCCAGAGGGTACTGAAGAGGAAGCACGGGCAAGCAGAAAGACATGGGAGAAGACAAAGAGACAGAACAAGCCCAGAGGGTACTGAAGAGGAAGCACGGGCAAGCAGAAAGAAATGGGAGAAGACAAAGAGACAGAACAAGCCCAGAGGGTACTGAAGAGGAAGCACGGGCAAGCAGAAAGACATGGGAGAAGACAAAGAGACAGAACAAGCCCAGAGGGTACTGAAGAGGAAGCACGGGCAAGCAGAAAGAATGGGAGAAGACAAAGAGACAGAACAAGCCCAGAGGGTACTGAAGAGGAAGCACGGGCAAGCAGAAAGAAATGGGAGAAGACAAAGAGACAGAACAAGCCCAGAGGGTACTGAAGAGGAAGCACGGGCAAGCAGAAAGAAATGGGAGAAGACAAAGAGACAGAACAAGCCCAGAGGGTACTGAAGAGGAAGCACGGGCAAGCAGAAAGAAATGGGAGAAGACAAAGAGACAGAACAAGCCCAGAGGGTACTGAAGAGGAAGCACGGGCAAGCAGAAAGAAAGGGGAGAAGACAAAGAGACAGAACAAGCCCAGAGGGTACTGAAGAGGAAGCACGGGCAAGCAGAAAGAATGGGAGAAGACAAAGAGACAGAACAAGCCCAGAGGGTACTGAAGAGGAAGCACGGGCAAGCAGAAAGAAATGGGAGAAGACAAAGAGACAGAACAAGCCCAGAGGGTACTGAAGAGGAAGCACGGGCAAGCAGAAAGAAATGGGAGAAGACAAAGAGACAGAACAACCCCAGAGGGTACTGAAGAGGAAGCACGGGCAAGCAGAAAGAAATGGGAGAAGACAAAGAGACAGAACAAGCCCAGAGGGTACTGAAGAGGAAGCACGGGCAAGCAGAAAGAAATGGGAGAAGACAAAGAGACAGAACAAGCCCAGAGGTACTGAGAGGAAGCACGGCAAGCAGAAGAATGGGAGAAGACAAAGAGACAGAACAAGCCCAGTTTACCGCACACAGATGGAAAGTAACAGGGGAAAAAAAAATAAAAATCAAGCAAAAATATACACGAGCGCGCATAGTGCACTGAACATTATTGTAGGTTTCATGTTGATGCTGCTTCTTCTGCTGATGTTTGCTACCACTACTACTACTGCTGCTACTACTACTACTACTACTACTACTACTACTACTACTACTACTACTATTGCTACTACTTCTACTACTACTATTACTACTGCGGCTGCTGTTGCTGCTGCTACTGCTGTTACTACTTCTGCTGCTGCTGCTGTTACGACTATTGCTACTACTTCTTCTTCTACTACTACTACTGCTGCTGCTACTGCTGTTCCTGCTTCGGCTGCTGTTACTACTATTGCTACTGGATCTACTAACTACTACTACTACTACTACTATACTGCTACTGCTGTTACTACTTCTGCTGCTGCTGCTACTACTATTGCTACTTCTACTACTACTGCTACTGCTGTTACTACTTCTGCTGCTGCTGCTACTACTATTGCTACTTCTACTACTACTGCTACTGCTACTACCGTTACTACTTCTGCTGCTGCTGTCACTTCTATTGCAACTACTTCTACTACTACTGCTACTACTACTACTACTACTACTACTGCGGCTACTGCTGCTGCTGCTGCTACTGTTACTGCTGTTACTACTTCTGCTGCTGTTACTACTATCGCTACTACTTCTTCTACTACTACTACTGCTGCTGCTGCTACTGCTGTTACTGCTTATGCTGATGTTACTACTATTGCTACTGCATCTTCAACTACTACTGCTACTGCTGTTACTGCTGCTGCTGCTGCTGCTACTACTACTATTGTTACTTCTACTACTACTGCTGCTGCTGCTACTGCTACTGCTGTTAGCCTACTACTTCTGATGCTGCTGCTGTTACTACTACTGCTGCTGCTGCTACTGCTACTGCTGTTAGCCTACTACTTCTGATGCTGCTGCTGTTAATACTATTGCTAATACTTCTACTACTGCTACTACTACTGCTACTGCTGTCACTACTGCTGCTGCTGCTGCCACTGCTGTTGTCACTACAATTATTGCTACTACTCCTACTACTGCTGCTGCTGCTGCTACTGCTACTACTACCACTACTACTACTACTACTACTACTACTACTACTACCACTACTACTACTACTACTACTTCTACACATCATCATCATGTCAACAAACCAATAATGACAACAAAGGCAAACGGTGGCTACTAAAAAAAAAGTAACTCTCATAAATATAATTATAAATGCATTTAACTTCTGACGTTCTTATTGGCTGGCATATGTGTTTTTCCCCCGACAATATCTTAGGAAAACGTCGATTACACACACACACACACACACACACACACACACACACACACACAGAGAGGAGAGAGAGAGAGAGAGAGAGAGAGAGAGAGAGAGAGAGAGAGAGAGAGAGAGAGAGAGAGAGAGAGAGAGAGAGAATAAAACAATTCCTATGTTCAACGTGTTCCTCCACCCAGGATTTCATCGCAGAGCTTTCGCCTTCTGGCTTGATCACTGGACAGAGAGGAGAGGATAAGAATACACAAGGCAAAAAGCACTGAATACATGGAAAACACACACACACACACACACACACACACACACACACACACACACACACACACACATACATACATACACGTGTGTGTGTGTGGGTGCGTGCGTGCGTGCGTGCGTGCGTGTGTGTGTGTGTGTGTGTGTGTGTGTGTGTGTGTGTGTGTGTGTGCGTGCGTGCGTGCGTGCGTGCGTGTGTGTGTGTGTGTGTGTGTGTGTGTGTGTGTGTGTGTGTGTGTGTGTGTGTGTGCGTGCGTGCGTGCGTGCGGGCGGGCGTGCGTGCGTGCGTGCGTGCGTGTGTGTGTGTGTGTGTGTGTGTGTGTGTGTGTGTGTGTGTGTTGTGTGTGTGTGTGTGTGTGTGTGTGTGTGTGTGTGTGTGTGTGTGTGTGTGTGTGTGTGCATTATCTGTGTTGTCTTGTGCGCAACGTTTTGTTCTACTACTTGCTTTGGAGTGGTGCCCTGCCCTTGGGGGGGGGGGGGGGGGGGGGGGAGAGAGAGAGAGAGAGAGAGAGAGAGAGAGAGAGAGAGAGAGAGAGAGAGTCGAACTCCAAGGGGAATATATGAACAGTGGCAAATTCCGTATAACGTTATCAGTACAACACACACACACACACACACACACACACACGCACGCACGCACGCACGCACGCACGCACGCACACGCACACGCACGCACGCACGCACGCACGCACACACACACACACACACACACACACACACACATATATATATATATATATATATGTTTGTGTTGTAGAACGATGAGGAGGAAACTACCGGAAGGGGATCCAAGTGAAATGTGTCGTCATATCACACTTTGTTCCTCTCTGGAGAGGGTTCAGGGAGGTGGGGGTGAGGGAGGGAGGGGGCGGGGCAGGGGGGTTAGGACAGAAGGGGGAAGAAGAAGCGAAGAGAAAGAGGTGCGAGGGAAAGAGAGTGTCGAGATGGGTTGCGTACTCCAAAGATCCGTCGTCTGGAAAACTTATCAAGGTCAGGGACGATGGTATACGTCTGCACGTGCAGATCGAGGGTCCAGGGGAGAGCAGTCTTACTGACGGATCATGAAGCACCCCGTGTCAGACAGTAGAACGATGGGTGGTTCTTGGACGCTGTCGCCTGGTGACGTCATTTTTTTTCTTCTCGGATGCCCTAGAAATGAGCAATGTCCCACGGGTAGAGTGAGATCGTCCATGTTCCCCTTGGGCCAGTGTCCCACGGGAAGAGTGAGACCGTCCATGTTCCCCTTGGGCCAGTGGACAAGGGAGACTGGACTGTTTCCTCTTCCTTCGTGGTGTCATCTTTCTTTCTTTTCTTACTTCCTTTCTTCTTTTCTACAGTAATCCAGTGGGAAGACACTGTAGGGAGAGTTTGACAGCAGAAGGTCATAAGGGAAGTAACTCCAGTGACACAAGTGTTTCAGCCCCGATTTCCATTCACTGTAAAAAAGTCCAGGCCGCATCAAGGTCATGGACTCCTAGATGCCCTTCTGTTGCTGAAATGGCTGCTTTTCGTTTTTCACCGCTGATATTCGAACCAGCAACTTCTGGGTGGATGGGTGTCTCAAGACGCTGCCTTTTCAGACGGATGTCTTGACCACGTCACCATCTGACACCGATTCGAAGTTGGAAAATTAAAGCCTTATGAAGTTTACTCTTGTTCTTCCCAGACCAGATCCAGATTGAACTTTTTTCCAGTTTCCTCTGCCGTTTCCTACAGAATTATGGTCCTATTCTTACCAGAAATCCTGAGCTGCTTCATGAGATCGAAGGCTGATGAGCCTACAAACACCTTGCCCCACCTTCTATGACGAAGACGTTGGCTTGGAAACCAGATTCCCTCGAAGTACCGGCTAGACTGACATGCATTTCAGTCTTGTAAATGTGAGCTTGCTCCATTCGGTTTTTGTATGGCACAGTGTGTTCAGTCAGAATCAGTCGTTTTGATGGCCCTGAGTGGAGTACAAAATCCGGTCCCATGCCACTCTTCCAGGTGATCTGTAGATTGTTTTCCCATTGTAAAATTGCTGTGCATCCCTAGAAATCCATTCCAACCGGTCGCCTAAACCCCGCTTCCATGCTCTTTACATCACAGCTGTTCCATAACATGATTAGTGGCTTCCTGCCGTGTAGAATGTCGTTGTTCTGGTGCCGTAGTGTCCCCTCTGGCACTGCAAGCCGTGTGTGTGATTTCCTTCAGCACTTTTTTTTGTCTCCATGTGTACCTTCCCTGGATTAGCGCCACTCTGCATGAGCTCAAGGCATGGTCCACCACCTGTTTGCCATGACAGAGCGG
>CM031602.1:96593895-96628895 GCA_018398815.1 Conus ventricosus | reverse complement strand
AGGAAAGGGTGAAATCACAGGACAGGGTGGGGGAGAGAGTGAAAGGTAAAGAGAGAGATGGGATTGTTTCTAATAGGAAAGACATTCTAAGCAAAAACAAAATTCATAGGAAAAGGAACTAACGTGCTACTGACTTGTTGACACTGGCACATTCTTGTGGATAGGATTTGTCATGGGTAAGGGTTGGAAAGCATACTGTTCTCTCAAAGTCACATGTTACTGTGGGCCCTTGAAATAGTTACTCGTGGCACTATATGCATCAAAATACATGAGAGCACTTCTTTGCATTGTTAAATGCCTGAATGGGAATTCAAAGAAATGTCACTACTCAAAGTCAAAACAAGACACGCTGATCATGATTTTTGCCAAGCAGTGCTTTTTCAAGCTCAAAAATACACAATAATTTGAAACATTCATTTATGTAGGCCTATGAATATGAACTGGACTAAACTGTAAACAACATAATCAACAGACGATCATTCATCACATGATGCTATCCACCATGAAGCAGTGGTTTATGTCAGGGACACATTCACCAGCTGGAGTATAGCAGTTGTAACAGACACATACCTTCAAATTTTTTTTATCCCTGGCTGGTTCCTGCTAGGAGCTCTGTGTTCCTTTTTTGTGTGTCTTATTTTCTGCACAGTCTCTGTGGCATTGTACCCATGTGCTCACTCCAGCTCCCCATCCACAAACTGGCTTGTCTACACAGCCCAGGCAGCAGCAATTCACAGGATGCAGCCAATGTCAAGTCTACATTAGATAATCCACCAGAGAAGATGCTGTACTGCTGCTGTGTCACTTTGGCAGTGGTGCTTTTTCCGATCAAACACACCAGGACAACACCCACTTATCCCCCCCCTACTGACCACAATAGCTGCTTAGTTGCAGAGCCAGCGTGTGT
The DNA here is from genome assembly GCA_018398815.1 of Conus ventricosus. NCBI lineage: Eukaryota > Metazoa > Mollusca > Gastropoda > Neogastropoda > Conidae > Conus > Conus ventricosus. Next base: position 96,627,988 of record CM031602.1, on the reverse strand, counting down.
GAGCTTTCCCTTCAGAGGGTGCCACCACATCTGCTCACTGACAGGGCCATGAACTTGCCAGTATCAATGACCTGGACAGAATCTCACTTAGACATTCATGTGGAGGAGAAATTGAAACTCAGGTCACCATGAGAACAGGGCATAAAAGGCCACAGAATTTGTGACTTTTTTTCAAATGTTGATCGATTTCCAGTCTAGTCTGAGACTGCATGACACTTTGACTGGGCTGTATTTTATGCTTACTTTCATATAATAAACTGGGGTAATCAGGCTCACGAGATACTGATATCTGCAGTATTAGTACACTAGTCTAAGAGATGTATCCATTCAGTGGATGGAACTTGACTGTACATGGTGGTCCTTCAAATTGAGCCTTCAGCAAACTAAACTCTGGTTAGAAGCCCATCTGTGATGAAAATTCAGAAAAATCTCACAAATAAATAGTTCTGGTGGGAACTGAGTCAATGACCTCCCAGCTGACAGTCTGTGGCACATATCACTTTTCAAAGAGGCTGGTGAGGTGTGTATTCTGATCTTCCCTATGGGCTCAAAATAGGACCGGTCAACCAGAACCGCAGAGTCAAGTTCACTAAGTCAGTTCAGATCATCAACCCATTACACGCATATCTAACATTCTCTGAAATTCAGAGAATACTGCTCAAAATTTCTTTCCAGCACAGCAGATGTCTGCATCAGTGTATGATGCATTTCTCAGGTCTGGTTGATTTTGGCCTATTTTACAGATAGAGCTAAGCGTATTGCCCTGTCCTGACCTGAGCTGAATGTCCATATTTTTATGCTCATTATTCATATTGTATTTGACAATTAAACCCTGGTACCAGTGGCTTGTGATCTAAGTCTAGCAGGACTTTGTTTCGTTAACAATTTTTTCTTGCCCTCAAACCTTTGTAGGCACACCAGTGGTATAGCGCCACATACAGTGAATGAATTTTGATTTCAGGCTGTTCCTTTTTTTTTTTTTTTTCATGCATAGCTTTTTTTTTCTTTCTTGTTTGTAATGCATTGCTAGAGGAGCCTTAGTCCAAATGATTAGTGTGTTTGACTGTAGAGCTTACGGTTGTTAGTTAAACCCGCTTGTACTGTTGTAGGTTTGGGTTTAACTTAGTAAAGGGTCTTAAAAACATGTCTGTCTACCCATGAGTAAATGGGTACTTGACTCCATTCAAGGAAGGTTATAGGTAGCAGAAGGAGAGAGAGAGGCTGTGCCTTTATTGTGGTGCACCCAGGTACGGGAACCTCAGTCAAGCCATTGCATATAGAGCCATTAGTGTAAAGGAAATTAATGCATAGCTCACATTGCCCTCATAGTTGTCAGTGTCAATATCAGGGAACTCCTTCACTGATGATCATTTTGCTGCTTGTCGTTTCAGTCCATAGAAAGGTCTGCTTGGGATGGATGTGGAGTGCGCGGGTTCTTGATTGGCCGAGTGTGGAGAGGTCGTGTCTACGTGTTAAACCTGTGGACCAGCCACAGCAACAAGGATGAAAGTACCGCAGCCTGCATGAACAAGACGAATGATCTGGCCGCCTGCCAGAACCATCTGTGTGCAGGTGAGTCAGGACACCGAGGTGTTGGAGAACAAAAAGGTAGTTCAATACATGTTTATCATGCTTTGTAACAAAATAAGATCGAAATTCAGTTTGAACAAATGTTGGTGCAGGGATTGGCTTTGGATTTTGCGTTTCAGTAGCCAAAGATCACAAGACCAATTGAGAATAGATTTTGTGGATGCATTTGAGGGTCAGGTGGTGGCTTAAAATAATGGGGAAAAACATTAAAAACAAAGAACAGCCCTCCCCAAATCACTGGAAAGATTGAAAAAAAAATCCCAAACCACTTTCACGCACTTGTTTTGAACTTCCTGCATCATTCCTTTCTCTGTCCTGTCAGGCGTTTCTGTCACATCAATGAGGGGGTTTACCATTGTAAGGTGTTTGAAATCTGAAATCACAGGGAATGAAAGGTCTGAAAGGGCAGACCTGAAAATGCACTGAATTTACTACAAAGGTCTCCATTTATAAAGTAGTTAGAGTGACAGGAAAGTGGACTGATCTCAGAGAACAAACCAAATGTCTAATGTTAGTTTTCAGGCAGAGAAAGCTGATTGATGTTAGAGAACAAACCAATGTCTAATGTTAGTTTCAGGCAGAGGAAAGCTGATTGATGTTAGAGAACAAACCAAATGTCTAATGTTAGTTTCAGGCAGTTAAGTAAATGCCTGATGTTAGGTTTCAGTGAAAAGTAAACTGACTGATCTTACAGGACGAACAAAATGTCCAACATTCGATCCCATGAAAGGTATACTGATTGATATTTCATGACAAATAAATGTCTGCTGTTCAGTTTCAGTGAAAGGTAAGCTGGTTAATTTCCTTAAACAGACTGAATGTCCAACAGTAGGTTTCAGTGGAATGTGAGCTGAAAGATCACACTGAACAAACTAAATATCCAGTGTTAGGTTTCAGGGAATGGTAAGCTAATTGATCTCACAGAACAAATGAAATGTCTCATGTTTTGCCTGATACTACAGTTTATCTATGTACTGGTTAAAGTGGCACAGTATACCTTCTCCATAAGGTCGCAGAAACTATCATGAAAAAGAGGTGTTTGTAGAGAAGCTTCCCTACAAGGAGATATTTTTCATAAATAATGTTTATTTGGAGGTTTCAGAAGAACTTCACAGTATCTGATGGAAAACCTTGTTCAATCCAGTTAACACATGATATCAATTGTCATTCACTCAAACATGTACATGTACACTTACACATATGAGGGTATGCATGGATGCACATGAATTAAAAATAAAGATAGCCGTCCAGTTGTTGTAATGTCTGTAGTTTGGGGACATTGTGACAGCCTGAGTCTGAGACGTTCCAGATCTGGGCAAAAGAGCAGAGTGACGGTAAAGGGACAGAGACTACCTGTCAGCTGTCGTGTTCTGTCTGCCTCTTGAACCTGGAAAAAGAAACAAAACATTCAGTGTGAAGGACATCCTACTGCATGCTTAGCTATAACAACCAGAGTGTCATCAGCTGGATTCTTCTGTTCTCATTTAGTCAACTTTGATGGGTCCCTGGCCCCCCGCCTCCCTCCCCCCCCTCCCCCTCCCCCTCCCCCCCTCCCCCAGTGTTTTGTTTTTTAAAATGAAAGTAGACCTGCAGCTTCACCACCAACATCTTTGGCAGTATGACTAGCAGTGTGGTGAGTTGAACCATCCAAAGGAGCAAATCACAGTGCGGGCCACTATCTTCCAAACCGTCCCTCTGTCAGACTGAAGACAAAACTCAAACTAGCCCTTGCTGAGTTGTTGGTCTTGACTCTCTTGCTTGGTTGGTTGATTGCTGCTCTTTTTTTTTTTTTTACACCGCCAACAAGCCTAGCAACACAATTTGCTGACACTGTGGCTGTGGAATTGAGAAAAAGAGAGAGAGAGAGAGAGAGAGTGTGTGCATGTGTGTGTGTGTTCACTCATGTCCTGCATGTCTGCCCACAGTTGTCTTTGTCACTTTGGTTATCACAGGGAGGACTCCCAATGTTCTTCTGTTCTGGCCACAGGCACAGATGTGGTGGGTTTTGTGGTGGTCACACTGGGGTCAGGGGTGAGCGACGCTGAGGAGCACCTAAGCTCTCTGCCTCCAGAAGTACAGGTCAGTGTGCACATGTGGAAGACAGCGGTGAGCATTTTACAGATTGAAGTAGAATTGACGGTTCTGGTCAACTTTTTTTCAAATAAGAACTCTTGCAGGGGGGCCTGTTCATGAACATTAAAGGTTTTCTTATTCTTGTTCTTTGTTTTCGTCTTTCTTTACTGTTATTTGAGAGAGAAAAAATGATGATGTATACATAGCAAATAACTTTTCTTTTTGTTGTTCTTTGATTTAAAAGAGAGACTGACTCAAACTGATACAAAGTGAGCTCTGATTTTTAAGTTTGTTGTACTGTTTAAATTTAGTACGTCAGAGAGCAGTTGTGAGCGTGCATGTACAGTTGATGACTGGTTTTTAGCCCTCATGTTTATGTATTTGTCAGATGTTGGCAAGGTTTTGAACATTTTCCATTTGTCCATAGGGTTACTGAGCTTTGAAAGACAAGTGTACTTTTTTTATAAATGGTGGTGTTCGCGCAATTTTTAAGAATGCAGTGTATCCTTTTTTAACTCTTTTCAGTTTGCACAACTAAGTAGCATGACACCACAGATATACCAGAGGGTGTGTATGTATAAAGATGTACTGTAAGTGTCTATGTCTGTGGACATGCTTGTATGGTTTAGTTTTACAGCATGGTTTTGTCCCAGTGAGTGATCATAATGAAAACATGTCAGACAAACAGATACAAACCCAGCCCTCCCCGTGAGCCACCCCATGTACAACTGAAAAATCAATTTCCCTCAACATTGCTGATTTTAAAGGCCAACAGCAAAAGGTTTGTCCTTCAGCATTTCCTGAGCGGGAGACTGACTGAACAGAAACATGCAAACACCAGAGCTTACTCTAGAGCGCGGGATTTGTACAATCCCCCGAAAATCTGTTCCTTCCCGCAATTATCGAGTCTTAACGCGGGCAGACTCCCGCACAGTTGCAGGACTGCCCGCCCTGTTCACTGATCGTCGCGGGCGCTCGTTTGTCGTCTGCTTGAAAAACTGAAACTAGAACTGAGCAGGAGCGAACGATTTCTTGATATTTCATTGGCTGTTAGTGTAAATCAACCAATCGGTGGCGTTCATCTCCTCCTTCTCGATCACCAACGAGAAGTTGCGAGAGTTTAAGACGCCATATTGGATATTTTCCAAAATGAAGCGTGCACCCACCCTATTTGACTTCGACTTTCGTGGAAGAAAAGTGAAAAAAAAAGATTCTGTGCCATGCGAGGGTGGAGAAGATCATGAAGAAACCGCGACTCCATCCAAAAGCTCGGAAAAGCAGCCCGAAAAGAGTGCCAGTGCAAGGGAACACCGGTTTCAAGACGATTGGCTGAAGAAGTGGCCCTGGGGGGGGGGGGGGGGGGGGGGGGGTGCCTCCCTTTTTTTGATATGAGCGGGGGGACTGCCCCCCTTTTTGAAAAATCCTAGATTAAGCTCTGAAACACTTATGTAGATCTGTGTTCCTAAGCTTTCTTGCAGACACACGGATAGACATGCAAAAAGAAATGAAAACAACACCTTGCTCCTTCGACGCTTGGCTTTTGCAGAGGACAAATGTAATGACAATGATGGTAATGATCAGAATAATAGTGGTAACAGTAATGTTTGGTTGTATGTAGGCAGTTTCAGCGTCTTCAAGATGGTGTCACTGTGAGGAGACTAATCTATATACACTACACCACATCTGGAAAGTTAGCTGACCACAGTGTGAAAAGATTCAAGATGATAAATAAATGAGTGATTAAGTAATAAATGAACCAAGAAAGAGTTAAACTGTGATGATGACAGCAACGAAGACAGTGATGACAACATGATGGCAGTGCCCAGCTGCTGCTGCTGCTGAGGATGACGACAACGATGACTACAGTGACAATGATGGAAATTTAAGACATCATCAACAACATCAATAATGATGAGGATAAGTGTGCACACTGTCACTTTGCACACGCGCATTCATGACACATTTACTCCATACGCACACGCAATCTTTCCAATCAACCAAAGGCCACTACCGAATGTTTTTTTCTTCTCCCCCTCTCCTTCGGGAAAACAACTTTACTAAATCACATCAAACAATTTATAAACAATTTTATACATGTAGCCTCTTTTCCACTGAGAGGCAAACTAACTCACTCAAGATTTCATAAAGTCACGGCCTTCAAAACAACATTGGCCCACAAAATCCAGACCAGGAAAATAAATGATTCTCTCACCCCCTTGATGCTATGCCTGCATCCGAATTACGACTCGCCTCATCCTTTCAGGATTCCCTGTCCTCCTCAGACATCATCCCCCCCCTCGATTTCTCCCGTCCTGGAGATATGACTTCCGACTCCTCTCCCTCGACTCTTCTTGTCACGGAGAGATGAGTTCCAACTCCTCTCCCTCGTCTTCTCCTGCCCTGAGAGATGACGAGTTCCCGACTCCTCCCCCTGGAGCCCCTTAAATTTCCCTGGGGCTGCCTACCGGTGTTTCCCCACACCATGGCCATCTTCAACCACCTCACGGGGTGAAAGGTGAAGGGCGAAGGGTAAAAGGGAAGGGCTGAAACACGAATAAGGTTCGTGTAAGTAACCTTCTTAATTCAACATTTTGAATTCTTTCTTTCTCTTTTCTTTAAGTTTTCCCCTGTAGCTTTCCCCAACTATCTATCGCTCACCTGGTAATTGACTGGTCAGCAGCGAGGACCAACGCCTTTGACAGGTTCGAGTCTCTAGGCCATCTGCTGGGTTAAAACTGATTCTTTCCTCCCTCCTCCTAGTGAGGCAACTCAGTGTTCAAAACACATGACCACACCTTTACCAGCCCTTGTTAAACTATCTCTCATGGTCACTTTCACCCAGTGACCACGTTGTTTTTTTACCGAGCCCATACTCACAATTATTTGGGGACGCCCGCTACCTAGTCAAGGGCCACACAATATTCTTCCTTTCAGTAGTGGCATGGGGAAATGATCTATCACTAATAAAAGTGATGGAGCGTCACATCCCTTTGATGTGAGGCTACGTCACATGACACCCCCCATCCTGGGATGAAAAAATTTTTCCCCGAAAATTTTTAAAGGATATACCCTTCACTTAAACACATCTTCACCCATGAATCTCAAAATGTGTAACCATCACACCATAAATTCCCCAAAATTAATAATCAACGTATAGAATCAATCATCATGTTTCCACCATAAATAGCAATTTAAAAACTTTCAGTCTTTCTAAAAAAAAAATTCATAATTGATCACCATACTTCACAAAATACAATTTCACAAATTACATGGATAAAACATTAGGGAAATTAACAATTCAAAGTACAAATTGTGTTCATACATTAAGATGTGAAGCACATATTTTCCCTTGATTTTTGTCTCACATCATTTGTTTCAAACCCTCATGAAAATGAGAATTTTTCCAAGTGTAAATGTTTCTCAATAGACATGTAAACAAAATAACATATTTTTAAACATATTTTTTTCCCCACATGTAATGTTATAGTCCATTAAAAGTCACATGCTTCCATTGTTGACAGTGACAAATGAAAACAATTGGTTTGTCTCATTGCACAATCAAAATGTGTATATACATTTCTAAGGTTTTTGCTCATCACACATACATATATATTCATCTTCACAAGCAAGTTAGACATAAATATACATGAGATTTTTCATTGTTTACGAAAGAATAAAGCAAAGAAAGATATGTAATACATCAACATCAAGGTTTTTTGCTTGTAAAACATATAGTCACTTCAACAAGCAAATTATGCATAAATACCACTTGATTTAAACAGTCAATAGCATACAATGCACTGTTAAAAATGTGATCACACCCCGTAATCATTATGAAAGACAAAAACAGGAATAGTCTTTCCCTTGAAGACAGTTACATTTGCCATGAATTTCATGCACGTGACAACAAATCTGCCATGACATTTTTTTGTTCCAGGCACTGGTTCAATGGTAACTGGAATTCCTGCAATGCCAAAGACCATCTTAATAATCTGCTGTTCTTAGTCTTTGACGATTTCAAGAACGTCAGTGGCCTATGGTCATCTGTAACTGAAACTTTCTTCCAGTCAAGAACCTGGTGAACTTCTCACATGCCCATACAATAGCCAAGCACTCTCTCTCAATAGTGGAGTATTTCTCCTGTGCCCTTTGAGAACTTCTTACTGGCGTATTGCACTGGATGTAAAAAAGCACTTTTTTCCTGCAACAGTACCGCTCCATTCCTTTGGAACTGCATCAGTTCCCCAAATAAAGTCTTCTGAAGGGAGGGTAACAAAAGAACAGGAAATGAGTTGAGGGTGTTCTGAACACACTCCAAAGCCTCTGGCACTCATCAACCACACAATACTTTTGTTCTTCGTCCTTTCGTCAGTTCAGTCAAAGGGGCCGTCAGGACCAAAGTGGGGTACCATATCGTCTATAGTAAGACAACAATCTCGATGAGTGACCTGATCTGTTTCTTTGTAGGGGGTTTAAGTAAAGAAAAATCTTTTCCACTTTTTTTCCCCTCTGGCATCATTTTTCCCACTGAAATAGTGTGACCCAAAAACTCGAGAGTTTAAAAACCCGGGCACAAATTTGGATGGTCTTGCAGTCAACCCAAAACATCTGAGTCTGGAAAAAACACTCGCAAGTTAGAAAGGAGGTCACTCCATGACTTTGCAGCCAACAAAATTCGTCAAAAAAACTGACTGCACCACATCTTTGGATTTTTCAGGCTCGCATCATTCTAGCAAAAGAAGCTGGGGCATTTTGCAAACCAAATGGCATTTTCGTCCATTGGAAAAGACCAAAAGGGTGTTTGAAATGCTGTCTTTTCCTTGTCAGCTTCAGCCATTGGAAATCGCCAGTATCCTTTAGTCAAGTCTACTTTCACAAAATAGTTTCCTTCTGAAGCTGACACAGAAGTTCTTCAATGTCGGGGATGGGCTCGGCATCGAACACAGTGATCTTATTTAATTCCTGTAATCGATGCAGAAACGCACCGATCCATCAGGTTTGCCCAAACCAATACAACGTGAGCTGTACGGAGATGTAGAAGGTTCTAGACCTTTAAATCCAGCATTACTTTGATTTCCTCTCGACAACCCCCTCTTTTTGCAAATGGGAGGGGTATGGTCGGGTTTCGCACTGGTATTTCAGTAGTTAACTAAATTTACTATGGGGTTCAATACCAGTAACTGTACCGGGGGTACTGTCAACACATCCTGAAAGTCTTTCAAAATTTCTTTGAGCTTTTTCTGTTTGACTTGAAGACAAATCATTCGACAAAATCCCATCATCATAGGTTTCCCCTTTGACAGACAGAGTAGGAAGGGTACAACATCATCTGCACTGGTAGATGTTAACACTCCTACATTTGCTGTTTTCACAACCTTTGATCTGTCCCTGTACGTCACAGGGGGTACAAATTCATCACGATAATGTCTGTCATGTTGACATCAGTTTCTGAAAACAGGACATATCCACTCAACTGACTGGTTGATGGCAACTTTGTACGTTCAACATACTTCTTCAACATGTTCACATGAAATACCTTCTCAGTGTTTGCCATTTTGATCTTAAAATTTAAACTGCAGAAATTTTTTCGACCACCTGAAAAGGACCCTTCCACATAACACGAAGCTTTTTTATGTTCATCAGTGAGTAGTACAAGGACTTTAAATCCCCTACACTGAAGGAACGTACCTTTGCTTTTCTTTTCAGCAAAGACCTTGTACACAACTGGTTTTCTATCAGCTAACTGTTTGTCCATTGGTATGTCAGTGACAGTCTGTTTAGCAGCAGAAAGTACTGTCGTCAGCGTCTCGTCTTTTTCCTGCATTTCTTTTAGATCATCTGGGTAATCGGGAGTTCAATCCAGTTTTGAGACTTTTAGCGGTTTTGTAGCCTTTCCTGCTCTACATGTCTGATCTGGTACTGACAAGACAAGGAATGAACGATCCTCCAGCACCCCCATGTACTGTAGCGACACCTGGCAAATAAACCCCAAAATCAAGTCGCAGACTGGTTATCAATGACACAGGCGGTAAGAAATCCGGGGTAAGTACGGTGTATCGACCGGGAAAATTTTCGCCAGCGGAAACGTTTCAATCTTGCCTCCAAACGACCTACACTTTTGGACAGTGTTGAGATACTGGGTTTTTAAGCAAAGAAAGATTTCCGTACACCAGCGGTGGTGCACCCAGTGTCTCGCAAAACCAAAGCCTGCAATCCATTGATGGCTCCGTTTTCTAACACCAGTCCATCAACAGCTTGATTTTGGTGCCAAAACAAGGCCTTCTTCACAATCAGTGGAGACTAATGCGGGTTTTGAATCATTTGGGTTTTAAGGGCAATTTTTTCCTCAAATGGAACTTGCCAAACACAAAAGAAACATCGCATTGTCTGATCGGCAGCTGACTGATTTTGTGAACTTCTGTTTTGTCCACGAACTGGCCCAAAAGGTCTACGTGGTGGTCGTTGTCCACGACCTCGGAACTTTGCTGAGGAGTAACGGGTCTTTCCGGCGGTGAGTAAATGGGACTGACGAAAGTCACTCGAACCGCGGAAAGATTCCTGTCCATTTCCCAGGATACGCATATCCTCGAGGACTCAGAAATGACCCACGATTTCCTTTCCTGAACTTTCCCCCGTCCTGATGGGATAGTACATGACGCATGAACCTCAAAGATTGAAAATTCTCCTTTCCTAGCCACGCCCCTTTTCTGGGGGAGCGATACAATACTGACAGCCATCTGACACATTTCCTCAACGCTTTCAATGCCTTTCTTAAGGAAAGTGGGCCCGATCTTGGGTCCCACTCTGGAAAAGTTGTTCTCTAAGAAGGAGATCTCGCAGTGATTGAAAAGTTTTGTTCGTCTTTGATAAATCGATCCATCGATCCAAACAATGACTCATACGGATTAGAAACGACGGAAACGAAACTCCTTTGTCAGGGCGCACAGAAAGAAACGTTCGCGAAAACCCATCAGCAGAACATTGAAATTTCTTAAGGAGTTCTTCTTTCAACTGATCCCAAGTTAAATTTTGCTTCGCCGCGAGTGTGGGGTACAATGCCAAAGCGCTACCCTTAAACCCAAAGACGCAATATACAATGTCCACATTTCCCCTTTGGGCCCAAACCCCAAGACTTGCGTGACTTTCAAATCGGAAAGAAAACTATCGATGTCATCTGTTTTTTTTCCCCGAAGGGCGGTAACTTTTGGAATATATGCTGTTTTCGGTTGAGGCGCGCTTGCGGAACCGACTGGGGGAGGTTCTCTCGATGCCTGTATTTTTCTAATTTCAGCACAGTCTCTAGTTTTAACTGCCTCAACTTAAATTGAAAGTTCTTTACTTCAGCTTCCCTCTGTAGTCTTTTTTCTTCAATTTTAGCTTCCCTCTGTAGTCTTTTTTTTTTCAACTTCAATTTCCCTCTGTAGTCTATTTTCTTCAGCTTCAACTTTCCCCCTGTAATCTTTTTCTTCAATTTCAGCTTCCCTCTGTAGTCTATTTTTTTCAGCTTCAGCTTCCCTCTGTAGTCTATTTTTTTCTCTCTCTCTTAGCCTGTCTGGCCTATCTGTGCATTGTTGCACATAGTTGTAAGTTTTCTCCATCAAAACCCAAACGTTCCGCTTTTTGAACATATTATCAAATCATCCATAATGAATCGTCAACAGATATAAAAAAAAACAATTTCTAAGTATGATAAAAATAAGGCGATATATGATGGCGCTGTATATTTCACAAAAAATGTATTATAGTATATACAAATAAAGAATTCAATTTCCGGTGTAAACAGAAAACAGCTTACTAAAACGGTAGAATATTAAATCCAAGGAATGTATTTTTCCAAAAGTAATTTGCAAACTGCTATCAATTGGAATTTTAAAAAAAAATGAAGTTCAATGCAAATCTGTTTTTCCTAAGAAAGGAAAAAACACAATAAAGTTTTCTGAAAATAAATTCTTTTTAAAAGTTTTTAGTTCTTAAATGTTCTTGTTTGTCAGTCTTTCTTTCTTACTTAATTTCAAATGAATTTAAAAAAAACAAATGTACCGCCTTATACGTAAATGAATATAAATTTACAAAAACCCAAAAGTAAGCACAAACCAAAATTTAAAAAAAGGGGAAGAAACCAAACTTTGCGGAAATCCTACCTAAAAGATGAAAATGGGAGAAAAGAAAACTAGAAAAGGAGCTTATTGATGAGAAGGTTTAAGAGGTTTTGAAAAAGGGGGTGAAAAGGAAATGAAAGATACACAGGACCGGAACAGTAAAAAAGAAATCAAGAAAAACAAAGAAGCCCTCAGACAGCACCCTATTTGGGTTACTGTCTCCCGTGAAACTGGAGACGGGAAAACAAATCACGCACAATATTTCACACTACAGTAATAATACAAAATACTAACCCAAACAATCAATAAATGTTCATTCCCCCAAACGCAAAGAAAATCTCGCAACACACAAAAAAAAAAATAATCAAAAGATAAAGATGTTTATTTGGGCTGAGCGGTAATCAACTCCACCACCTACACTATTTGCGTGACGGGGGTGAACTGATCCCACACTCTGAGGGGCAAGGGGAAAAATCAAATTTAAACAATAGGAAAGGGAAAGAAATAGTATTTACAGAAGGGAAGGACATACCGACTCCCCAACGCCATGCCCCCCTGCTAAACGCAGGGAAAAGGTTGGGGCTATCAGTCCTGGGGAAGGGACAAAAAATCTAATACTCTAGGGAAGACAGCGATTCCTCAACGCCCTGCCCCCTTGCTGCCAGGTACGAGCAAGAGGAGGTTGAGGCTATCGTTTCCTGAGGGGGGAAAGGGTCAAAAGGAAATCCTACCAAAAAAAAAAACCTTAACGGAGTAGAGCAACCAAAAGAAATCTCAACCACCTTAAACACACATAGAAAAAGAACAAAAAAAATTGCAAATATTATACACAATAAATATTAAACTTTCTTCCTTTTTTTTTTTTCCCTTTCCCCCAAAACCCTTGAGGGTACAAATAGAAATCTTTCCCTTTTTTTTCTTCCTCAAACCCTTGAGGGGACAAATAGAAATCTTTTTTTTTTTAAAGCCCCAAGGGCACAAATAGAAATCCTTCCTCTGAAGGTACAAATAGAAATCTTCTTCTTTTTTTTTTTTCTAGGGGAAACAAAACAACGGCAGCTACGTCGGTGAAACTGGAGTTGGGGTCACCACTGTCACACTGTCACTTTTGCACACGCGCATTCATGACAGCATTACTCCATACGCACACCAATCTTTCCAATCAACCAAAAGGCGCACTACCGAATGTTTTTTCCTTCTCCCCCTCTCCTTTTGGGAAAAAACTTTACTAAATCACATCAAACAATTTATAAACAGATTTTATACATGTAGCTCTCTTTCCACTGAGAGGCAAACTAACTCACTCAAGACTTCATAAAGTCACGGCCTTCACACAACATTGGCCCACAAAATCCAGACCAGGAAAAAAAAGGGTTCTCTCACTCCTTGATGCTATGCCTGCATCCGAATTACGACTCGCCTCATCCTTCAGGATTCCCTGTCTTCCTTTAGACATCATCTCGCCCCCTCGATTCTCCCGTCCGGAGATATGACTTCCGACTCCTCTCCCTCGACCTTCTTGTCACTGGAGAGGAGAGTTCCAACTCCTCTCCCTCGTCTTTTCCTGTCCCTGGGGAAAATGACGATTCCCGACTCCTCTCCCTGGAGTCCTTATTCCTGGGGCTGCCTACCGGTGTGTTCCCCCCACCCATGGCCATCTTCAACCACCTCACGGGTGAAAGGTGAAAAGGGTGAAGGCGAAGGGTAAAAGGTGAAGGGCTGAAACACGAATAAGGTTTGTGAAGTAACCTTCTTAATTCAACATTGAATTCTTTCTTTCTCTTTTCTTTAAGTTTTCCCCTGTAGCTTCCCCAACTATCTATCGCTCACCTGGTAATGACTGGTCAGCAGCGAGGACCAACGTCCTGACAGGTTCGAGTCTCTAGGGCCATCTGCTGGTTAAAACTGATTCTTTCCTCCCTCCTCCTAGTGATGCATCTCAGTGTTCAAAACACATGACCAGCACCTTACCACCCTTGTTAAACTATCTCTCAGTGGTCACTTTCACCCAATGACCACGTTTGTTTCTTTACCGAGTCATACTCACAATTATTTGGGACGCCCGCTACACTAGTCAAGCCACACAATATTCTTTTCCCTTTTTAGTAGTGGCATGGGGAAATGAATTTTAACACAACTAATGTGATGGAGCGTCACATGCCTTGATGTGAGGCTACGCACATGACAAAGTGATGAAACCCCCATGAAAAAAATGACTGTGACAATGAAATGATACAATACTAAGTGTAGTAATGATTACAATGGTGATGATGATGATGAAACAATGAAGATGAAATTTCGTTGAAGATGACCACTACAACAACGATGATGGTGATGATCATGTGGATGATGAATACAGAGCAGATAAAGAATGAAGGACCAAGTGAAACTTGTAACATAATGAAATAATAACAGTAATAATAGGTATGTTTGGTCACAGACAGTTTCACCGTCTTCAAGATGGCGTCACTGTATGAAGACCAGTCTGTATACTCTACACTGCATCTAGAAAGCCAACTGGTGGCAGTGCAAAAAGATAACAGATCGCAAATTCATGAATGAATCACTAAATTAATAAAGAAGGAAAGAGTTTGGAATGGAAGAGGGTCTGATGGACAAGGTTTAGTAGATGTCTGACCACATGTTAACACAATGAGCTGGTCAGACCTTGGGTGGCAAGCTGATGTGGTCTACTATACTGAAGTATGTGTATGTGTGTGCCTGTATGTGTACAGTGTGTGTGTGTGTGGGCGCGCGCGTGAGGTTTTGCATGTATATGTATGCATTTGTGTGCATGTTTAGACTGAAGTGCAAGCAAGCTCTTGCAGGCTCACACACACACACACACACACACACACACACACACACACACACACACACACACACACACACACACACACACACGTGCCAGTAAGAAATTGTGCTGGCATGTATGTTCACAAGTGTGCATCCAGATTAGTGTCACTGCATAACCAGGTGTGTTCATGCCGTGATGTTGCAGGCTGAAGTCGCCGGGCCCCTCGTTGTGGTGTGTATCATCCAGAGGAAATATCCCTCTGACCCCGTGGAGGTGACATTCCACCGCTACGTAGCTGAAGACAAGGTGCTGCATAAAGTGGCAGAGACCCCTGCTGCCGAGGACTTTGACGCTGAGCAGGTGATCTTCCGACTGCGGGCCAGGCTTCCCATGCAGCTTCAGCTGGACAACAGTCAGCCCACAGACAGTGAGTGGTCTGCCGCGATGCTGAGCGGTCAGAGGAGCTCATGGTGCTTGTCTTTTCCACTTCCGTTCACATCATCTTCCTCCTGATTTTCCAGTGTTCAATTGTTTTCCCTTTCTTGAGACGCTAGGAGTTGTAACTGCTGTGGTGATCATGCTGTGCCAAGTTCACTTTTCAACCAGCCGCCGTGGCGAAGTGGTTAGTGTCGTGGACTCCTGGCTGGGAGGTCATGGGTTTCGATTTCCATCAGAGTCATGTGGGATTTTTCTGCCCCGACCGGCACCTATCCAGAGTTGAGTTTGCTATGGGCTCAGTTGGGAAGACTGGGACCACACAGTTGAGTTTCATCCACTTAATGGATGTGTCTCTGAAAGTGTTGCTCAAATTTCCTGACTGACAGTGCAGGTGTCTGTATCTCTCAGGCCTGGTTGACGCCGGGATATATTATGAAAAGAAGCATAGACTACAGCCCTGTCATGCAGTCTCAGATCAGAATGGAATCCATAGAATCATCTTCATCATCTTCATTCTCATCGATCAGCATAAAAAAAAGTCTCAAATTCTGTGGCCCTTCATGCCCTGCTCTCATGGTGACCTCAGTTTCGATATCCTCTTCATGTCTGTGGCCTTGGTATGATTCTGTTGGGTCACCGGTATCGGCGAGTCCACGGGGGCTGTTGTTGGACGGACTTGGTGGTGCCCTCCAGAGGAAGAGCTCACTCACACCGGCCCTGCGACTAAGCAGTTATTGTCATCAGTAGACCCCTTAGTAGGTGGTGTCCTGCGTATGTTGGATCAGATCAGGTGCCACTGAATACCACCAAATGGGTCGGCAGCAGTGCAGTGTCTCCTTCATTGGGTTGCCTGTTGACGACTTGACAGTGACTGCTCCCTGTGGATTACCGGTGCCGGGGCTGCGGCAGGACTGACCAGGCTGTGGCTGTGGATGGGGTGTCAGAATGAACGGTGTGGGTGTGGCTGTGGATGGGGTGTCAGAATGAACGGTGTGGGTGTGGCTGTGGATGGGGTGTCAGAATGAACGGTGTGGGTGTGGCTGTGGATGGGGTGTCAGAATGAACGGTGTGGGTGTGGCTGTGGATGGGGTGTCAGAGTGAACGGTGTGGGTGTGGCTGTGGATGGGGTGTCAGAGTGAACGGTGTGGGTGTGGCTGTGGATGGGGTGTCAGAATGAACGGTGTGGGTGTGGCTGTGGATGGGGTGTCAGAGTGAACGGTGTGGGTGTGGCTGTGGATGGGGTGTCAGAATGAACGGTGTGGGTGTGGCTGGTGGACGGGTGTCAGAATGAACGGTGTGGGTGTGGCTGTGGACGGGGTGTCAG
The DNA here is from genome assembly GCA_018398815.1 of Conus ventricosus. Lineage (NCBI taxonomy): Eukaryota > Metazoa > Mollusca > Gastropoda > Neogastropoda > Conidae > Conus > Conus ventricosus. Next base: position 96,611,667 of record CM031602.1, on the reverse strand, counting down.
AATGAACGGTGTGGGTGTGGCTGTGGACGGGGTGTCAGAATGAACGGTGTGGGTGTGGCTGTGGATGGGGTGTCAGAATGAACGGTGTGGGTGTGGCTGTGGATGGGGTGTCAGAATGAACGGTGTGGGTGTGGCTGTGGATGGGGTGTCAGAATGAACGTGTGTGGGTGTGGCTGTGGACGGGGTGTCAGAATGAACGTGGTGGGTGTGGCTGTGGATGGGGTGTCAGAATGAACGGTGTGGTGTGGCTGTGGATGGGGTGTCAGAATGAACGGTGTGGGTGTGGCTGTGGATGGGGTGTCAGAATGAACGGTGTGGGTGCGGTGCCACTGAGGTGGCACAGAAGATGGAACAGCAAGAAAAAAAAAGTTCACTCTGCAGAATGTGAAAATGCTCAATTGGTATGACGTGAGAATTCTGTCACTACTCAGAACAATGGAACTTTCATCCCAGCCATCCCTCAGAAAGGTCAGATGTCGTGTTGCATACAAGAAAAGAAAAGCTGTCATTAGTCAAGCAAGATCATGTACAGCATAAAAAGAACATTTGTTAAAGGGAATGTTGCTGGCGGTTTTTTCAACAATGTAGCTTTAAAAAAAAGTCATTATAGATTACAGGTAGTTGGTTGTTAGTTGGAATAGGTAGGAGTCATTCTACAAAGGTCAGAAACAGTACCACAATATATTGGATATGTTCTGATTCAGACTTCAAGGTCAGTGTGAAGGGAGATTTTTTTTAAACAAAGATTATAAATGGACTTTCCATGGATATGAATGCATTTTACATTTTCCCCTTTTGCGGTTTATATGAATTTTTTTTTTTTTTTTTTTTTTTTTTTTTTTTTTTAAAAAAATTTTTTAATATTTTCCAAAAAAAAGACAATAAAAAAAGACGCAGGACGGAAAAAAAAAAACTAGTTTCAAAAAACTTTTACATTAGGTTTAAACACTTAGTAGGTGGGACAGATGGGGGGCAATCCATATTAAAAAAGGGGGTTTAATAATAGAAACTATTCCCAAAATGGCTAAAAAAACTTTTTTTTTTTTAATACGTGACCCTATGGATGGACAATTTCCTTTGCAAGGGGAGAGATTATCCCACCCACCTCCCCCTGGCAACAATGTCAACAAAATAAGGTTTTAAATTTTACATAAAAAAGGGCTATTTTTTTTCCTTTTAGCTCGAATTCATGGGTTTTTCCCTACAGTTGCTGAAAAATTTTTCTGTTTTACCCTTAATTTAAACTATTGATGAAAACAGCTTTTGTAGGGTTCAAATTGGTAGCTTGTTTTTTATAGATAAAAAATTTTTGGCAAAAATGGGTTTAAAAACAAAAGGCTTGTCTTTATTACATTTTCTGCAAACCAAAAAAAATTATTTCGTTTAATATTATTTTAGAAAAGGGACATTTTTCCAAAAAAAACAATTAAAAGTCATGCCAGAAAATTTTAATTACAATGCAATTCCAAAAAAAGTGCTGAATTGCGCGTTTCTGAGTTACAGAAATTCTTGGGGGAGTCTTTTGAGTTTACCATGGAAAAAAACTTTTTTTGGGGGGAAATACGGTGTACAAGTCGAACTGGAAAACCATCTCAGTTGAGTATCTTAGTAATTTTAAGAGTTTTTAAAAGACTCTTTCCACTTGGTCCAGTTACAGACTTCCCACTTAATCACTGCTGCTGGTGAAATTTTTAGAACCAAGGGGGATCTTTTTAATACTTTTTTTATTTTTTCTGGACAAGGTCCATACTTTATTTTCCTCATCAAAAATGGCTACGTCTTCTGAAATTGAGATTTCTGATTTTTTCAAATAGCTCGATGATTCCCTCTATCAAAAAAATTTTGTGTTTGTAACATTTGGTATTTTACCTTAAAACTAAAGGACAGAAAATTTCCATTTGATCCTTTCGGGTTTTAATTTTTTTTAGCCTGCCCCCTAAATTCTTTTTTATGTAGATCACCTTATTGTCCCTTATTATTTTACATTGAAGAATACATTCCGACAAAGAAATTCTTTTTATTAAAAGGGTTTCACTTTACAAACTTTTTATATGTCTAACAAAAATAAAGCCAGAATGGTTTTATCGAGCGTTGGAGTACAGTTAGAGTAACCCACCTCCGACTTTTATTTTTTTCATGGCTGGATACAGGTAATTGAAACTACAAAATTCTGATTCGGGAATATTTAAACCCTTAACCACTAATCTTCATGTCTAAGTAGTAAAATTTTACTCTTTTTAACCCTCCATTTTCATATTTTGAAAATTACTGATTCTTTATCTTATTGTTTTCCATTCCATAAGAACGGGAACATTTCAGTTCTTTTTCCCTTCAAATTGGCTTGGGGGGTCCGGAAGAAAAAGAAACAGTGGGAAAATGAGAAAAAAATGAACTTTTTTAAATTGCGATTTTTCCCAAAAAGGGGATCAGGTTTTTTCTTTTCCTTTTTTTTTAAGATTTTCTGCACGGTGAAAGCTTCTGACTGTTTTTTAAATCAACTTTTGGGTCTGTATTAGTAAAAATTTTTGCCAAAAACCCTTAAAGATACCAGGTTTCCTTTGGGAATTCCTGTCCCTAAAGTATGAATTTGACTATTTTTTTACTTCCAATCCAACTATTTGGGGTTTTTTTCATATTCTTTTTTTCAAGCCTGACATCTGTGCATTTTCAAAAGGAATCCACAGTTGCCTTCAGGGGACTGCTCAAAACCATAAAGTAGCAGAAAGTATCGTCTGCAAACTGTGACGGAAAATTCTGTGTTTTTTTTGCAATGCCTTTAACATTTTTCTTTTTCAATCATCGTGATAAAATTCGCGCATTTTAAATATAATAGGGAAAAGGGGTCCCCCTGCTACATCCCCTTTCAATTTTTAAAACGGGCAAAAAATCTGCCCCTTTTACCAAACGCACGTTTTGGGGTATCAATACAATGTTGGGAACCACTGAACAAACACCCAAAATTAAAGAATTAAAACTTTTTTTCAATAAAGACCCAAGGACACGTAAAAAGTTTTTTCTAAAAATCAATCAGCTTTAAAGAGACCAATGCGGATTTTTCAGTGTAGGCAAAATATCGTATAGAAAATCTTAATTTTCCCCAAAATGTAACGCCTTTTGATAAAGCCCTTCTGACAAAAATTTTAAAATGCTTGGCAAACTGTTTGTAATTTTTGCAGATATGCAAGCGGAAACTATTTTTAGGAGCATTTAGCGGGATATTGGGCCCCAAATTTTTTTATAAATTGTTTGGGTTTTTTCCCCTTTTTGGGGGTTAAACACAAAAAATTTTCCTTGTTTTTGTGAACTAAAATTTCCACAGTCGTAGCCTGAATTAAACCCCGATCTGACAAGGAAGTGACCAATGTCTAAAAAAAAAAAGAACAAAAGAATTCAACAGGAATCCGTCTGCCCCAACTTTTGTCATTTTGCTTTTTTTTTCAGTGCTTTTGCAGCCTCACGTTGTGGGGGGGCCTTTTAATGCTCCTCTCGCGTCACAATTATTGCTGGGGCTTTGGGAAAAAGGGGTGGTTAAGGTTAATATCTTTAAACCCTCTCTGCAACTGTACAATTGGGTTTTTAAAAAGGCCCTGTCCCTCGACAATTTTGTATCGGGTCGATATTTTTTCACCATTGCCTTTTGTCGAGGTAACTAATCGATTTTTTTTCAAAATTTTTTTTTTTCCCAATTTGCAAAATATTTGCTGGTTTTTTTTCACCATTTTTTAACCATCTATTTTTTGTCGTAAGCATCCCTTCCATTTTTTTGTTTCTTAGTGTCTGCAGTTCTTTCTTATTTCTTCTAGTATTTTTATGTTATCTCATTTACATTGCCCCCAGGCTTGTATTTCTTTAGTGAGATTATTTTTTCCCCTTTCTTTCCATTTTTCCCTTTTTTGTGGAAGAATACAAATTTTTTGCCCCTTTTTTTCCTCAAAAGCACTTCGAAAAAAAAAAATTTTTCGTTAATCTGGAATTGTAATTCTTATTTGGAACATTACTAATTCTCATATTAAAACTGGTAACGCATATTGTTTTTTTTACCTCCAAAACTTTCTTTTTTATTTCGCTATGTATTTATCTCTTGAGAAGTGTATTTTAAATTTCCAGAAGGGGTCTATCCCTTTTTGAACTGATCTTTTCTCAACACCATGAAACAAAGAATGGTCAATCGGTACCCATCACAGTTTTTTCTCTTACTCTGGTATAGTGTCTGGGAAGTAGGAAATAACAGCCGGCCTTTTTTTATTGAGTTTAATTTTCGCCATGTGAGCCCTTTTCATTGGGGTTTTAAAAAAACCAACACATCAATTAAAACAAGTGGGGATTATGTCAAGAATTTTTTTCCGGGGGTTTTAGGTTTTTTTGGTAACGCTTGAATAATGCGCACACTTTGGATAAGGGGACAATTTCCCGTCTCCCCTGCAAAAAGAAATCATTATCCATTTCCCCATTTTTTGTACTATTTTCTCAAAGAACTGTGGGGTACCCCACTGCTTTGGGGCCAAAAACATTGACCATGTTTACGTTTATTTAAGAACTTATAAACCTTTTCAATAAGCAACCCCCAGGATCCCTAAATACGTATACAATTTATATTCAAAATTTGTTATTAAATAGAAACCAACACCATTTTTAAAATTTTTCAGTACCCGCTAACCACAAATTATTTAAACCCCCAAATTTCTCTTTATATTTTTTATTGGGTTCCTTTTTAAATGTGTTTCCTGTAAAAAGTATATGCTAGCCTTACTTTTGCGAAGTAATAAAAACCTCTTCTCTTTTTAATGTCATTTAAGCCTTGCAATTAAAAGTGCAAAATTTTTTAAAACATCATTCTTGTTCATTACTCTGAGCTACATTTGTTTTTGTCAAAATTTTTAAACATAAAATATTATATATATATATATATATATATATTTATATTATATTTATATATATATACACAATTTCACACATATATACACACATACATTATCATACAAGTGAGTCAACAACAATCCAACTCCCCCAAAAGTCCATATTCAGTGTCAACAACATAAAATTTACTAAATATCTTCATTAAATTTTAACTGCCTACAAAACCCCTCAGTATGCCATTTGGACAATGAACATTCATATATTCAAAACCTAAGAATCATTAAAAACACCTGGGAAAAAAAATAAAATACAACATAGACGAGACAATTTAAAAATATTGAATGGATGAAACTTTTTAAAATTTGATTGAACTGCATACACATATCGGAACAACAAAGGGAAATTGATCAGAAAAGAAAAAATGATATGAAAGCTGTAAAAAAAAAAACATTCACCCAGCCGACAGAATGACTACAAAAAATGTATAGACTGTGTACAAGCTATCACCATGAAGAGTCAAGGGACAATTTTAAAATTTTCAGTTGTTATACCTGTTGTGTGTGCGCACCGCCCCCTTTATGTGCACTGACGCTGGGGACACCAGCAAACGTAAATACCCAACCTTCCACTTTCCCCAAAGAGAAAAAAAAAATACATAGTTCCATGTTACTAGCCCATCACCATCAAATTTAAATCCTGGTGATGGTTCATGTTTATTCAAAAGCCCATCACTGAAAAGGGAAAAATGGAGATGGAGATCTATTTTAAAGGGGAGGGGGAGGGGAAGGGGGGGGGGAGGGCCCAACCCCTTGTCGCAACCAACCCACCCGGCCACCCGTTTTGGGGGGAAGAAACAACTCTATTTATTGGGGAAGGGGAAATGAGGGGACCGGGGGAAGAGAGGGATGGAAGGGGGGGGGCGGGAAGGAACAAGGGGTCGACAGCCTTGATGCTTTATGAAGCCTGTGGGAGTTTTCCCATGATCAATCCATGAAACGCATCAAAACGTGATTTTAAAAAAGGTAAAAGTTTGTCAAATTAATCTATACATCAGTTGCAATTTTTTTCAACCGATTCCCCTTAATCATACCTTGCATTTACCCTTGATCAAGAACAAAATTTCAATCAATGCATCAAACGGGCCCATAAAAATTTTTAACAACCATCACCCAATGCATCCATCAGGGCCCGGGGTTCTATGCAGACTATAAATTTATAATTACCCCCTGGTTACATTTGGCGGTAATCATTCACATTTTACCAAGCCGCTTACATTAGGGCCGGGGGTCGGCTGCTTTCCCGTCAGCACCACAAGTGGTTTTTGTCAACATTTGCCCCCTTACCTTCACAGCCTCATTTTTATACTCCTGACAGACCTTCGTCACATCCCTCAGAGAACACCCGTATACACGCTCTACAGCTAACACACACACACCAAAACAGCCCCCACCACTTACACATAACACAACCCAACACGACACTACTCACTCACACACCCAAAAAACCCCGCACCAACCAAAAATGAATACACGCACACCACACAACATACACCCTCACCACCCCAGAAAAAACACCCCACACACACACACACACTCACTCAGACACACACACACACACACAAAACCCCACACAAACAACAAACACACACAACAACCCACTCCACAACCCCCCCACACACTCTACTCACACACACCCCCAAACCCACACACACACATAAAACCGCGTTACACGCACACACACATACATACACACCCTCACACAACCACCCGCACACACCACCGTACACACACACAGTCACTCACACACACCACACAAACACTCGCACCACAACACAAACCACCAACACAATGCCATTTTACCGCCACACTCTGGCCCATCTACAAGTGCGTACTTTAGCGTACCTGCCGCAACACCACACAAAAAATACACCACTGTTTGCTAAAACACCACAACACATACTTTCACCACAGGGGGATACCCCCTTTCCCCCAAACTCACGGACACCCACAAAACAAAAACCCCCCCCCCCCCCCCCCCCCCCCCCCACACAAAAAAAAACCCCCAAAAAAACCACCAACCAAAAAAACACCCACAAAACCAACCCAAAAAAAACCCAAAAAAAAAAAAAACCCCCAAAACAAACCCCCAAAAAAAACCCAACCCCCCAACCCCACACACCCCAAAACCCAAAAAAAAAAAAAACACCACCCAACCCCACCCAAACCACAAAAAAAAAACCCCCCCCCCCCCCCCCCTATTTTTTTTTTTTTTCAAAACCCCACCCACCCCACCAAAAAAAAACAAAAAAACCCCCCCTACCAAAAAACCCCCCCCCCCAAAAACAAACAAAAAACAAAAAAAAAAATACAAAAAAAAACCCCCCCCCCCCCCCCCCAAATCCCCCCCCCCCACCCCCCCCAAACGAAAAAAAAAAACCGGAAAAAACCCCCCACAAACAACACTTTTTCAAAAAAACCCAAAGCCCTTTTTTTAAAAAGGAAACCCCAAAAACCAAACACCCCCCCCCCCAAAACCACCCACCCGGGGCCCCCCCCCCCCCACCACAAAACCCCCCAAAACCCACCCACCAACCCCTCCCCACCCCACCCCCAAAAAAAAAACCAAAAACAGAAAAAACCCAACCACCCCAAAAAAAAAATCATCTTCATCCAAGGATCTGCAGTATTTACTCTATTGAATGTCATAGACCCTTGCATGCTGATTTCTTCCCGACCCAACCGGTCTGGGTTTGACTATTGAAGTATACCTTCCCCCCCCCCCCCCCCCCCTCCCTTTTGTTGTTGTTGTTGTTGTTGTTGCTTACTCTCTATCTCCCACCCGACTCAAAAGTGAATTGGGTACTGTTATTTGCTTCGTTAACCGCCCCCGTCGACCGATTCCACCTCACCCCAGCCCTCTGATTGTTTCAATCTGCTTTGATTAACTATTTAGCTTTTACTGTAACTATATAATTTCATGTATTTACTTATATATTATGCACACATATGCTTTACTGGTAAGTAACCTCCCCCCCCCCCCCCGGCCAAAGTCTCCCCCCCCCACCCCCCACCTTTACATGTGTCTTGCGAAGAAGGAGTCGAGGTCTGTGTCAATATCCACACGTACTTTCTTTCCGTTTTCAGCATGGCAATCACTTTACAGTTAGATGTCCATGCACTGGTGGTGGCAGAATGTTCCTGGGCTTTCTTGAGGAGTTTAAAGTTTTTGTACGTCAAATCTTCAGTAACCACAACACCAGACTTGGCCAGCACCCTCCTGTTTTAATGATGAGGTCCCGTACTCTGCGACTGGCGAATGGACGATGATGGCCCGTGGTCTGGTCTTCCGCTGTCCGCCTGTGAGGTTGTCGGCGCGATGGTGTAGCTGTCCCCTGGGCACGGAAGCCGGCGCTCGGTGGGCACCTGGATATCCTCCTCCCGTGTCGTGACTTTCACCCGATCATTGAATAGACGAAGACACTCGTCAGTACAGTTTTCGTCGGATGTTTCTTTGAGTCCAAACACCCTTAAGTTCCACCTCCTTGAATACTGTTCTTGTTCGTTTTGGTTCTTTTCTATGTTTCTCGTTAACGTTTGAAGCTGTTGTTTCAGTTGACGGTTTTCGTTTTTAGTTTTTTCCACCTCTGTACGAAAACTGTCTTTTTCAATTTCCAGCGCGACGATTCTTTCTTCCATTCGTTCTAGTTTCTCCGTTAGAACTGTTGTCAGCGACACTAAGTCTTCCTTCGTTGCTAGTTGTTTCAGTTTTTTCGTGAATTCCTCTTTTGTTGGCATTTTCCCTCAATGTCTGTTTGATTTCCTCGATGTGAATCCTTGGTTGACTTGCTAGTCGCCATTTCCTCTGTTTCGTCTATTGAGTTTTCCGTTTCACAATCACTTAACGCAGATTTTCTCTTTTTCGCTACTGATTTAACAGTTTCTTCTTTATCGGACTGTATTCGTTCGAGGAGCTGGATGACGTTTTTCTCTTAAATCTCTGGAGGTATTGATGAATGCCGGAGCTCATAGTAGTGATCGGCAGACACTAGTAACACATTGCTGCATCAGTCAAAATGGTGGCGCCTCTGCATGCTCCAGAAAAGAAACTACAACTCGGTTTTCACAATAACTAGGATATGCAGAGTCACCAAAATTTCCACAGTTGTTCCTTTACAGATGGACGAACTGTCAGCTTACATTCCTGGTTAATTAATTACCGGGAAGTCCACTAATTCGCTCACAATTACACAGATTTACGGAGCTGCGTAAAGGTCCGTCCGTCTTGTACGGGTGAGCAGTTCGCCTTATATGAAGATTTTAACTGACTACAGACAGGCACCTGCTGAAATGTTAATGTCAGGGAATAAGGACAGTTTGTTTCCTGTGTTGGTGAACAAGACAGTTTGGAAAAAACTTCCCCTCCCTCCCCCCTCCCCCCACCCCTTTCCCAGTTTCTGTCCATTGCCTGTCAATTTGGAAATGAGATCTGCTGTTTGACGTTGTGTACTGTACAGTAGGTTTTGTTTTAGGATATTGTTTTAGATGTTATTTCTTTTCTTTTTTTTTTTGCTTCTTCTTTTTTTCTTTTCACTTCAGTAGAAGTAGTATGTTTAGTAAGTTGTGAATAGTAGCCATCATCCTGCAGATCGACCCAGAGTGAAAAAGGTGCTCTTGTGATAGGACAACATGTGCAAGTATTCAGGGAAAAATATGTGGTCAGTCAGTCTTTTTCTTCTTTGCTCCTTCTGTTTCATTTCACTTCTGACCATCTTCTTTGCTGATGCACAGTTGAGGTGTGGGGTGAGAAGATGACCAAGGCCTTTGCCAACATTCAGACGGCTGTGTCATCTGGAGGCTACACATACGGGTTCAGAGACACACAGATGTTTCTGTCGGAGAACGCTATCATTGGAACCACGGCCAAAATCGGCACAGTGCAGCACCTGTATGACGCTATCACCAGTGACGGGAGAGAACCGTGGGCGCAAGAAGAACACCACCGTCAGGCAGGTAAGGAACAGGTGGATGAGATACATGATCCTATGGCCTAGAATGGGACATAAGTAGAACTCACTCACCAGGCAGAATAGAGAAAGATAGATGTATGACACTACTCCACAGACTGCATCATAGAAAAACTCATTTATCAAACAAGTTAGACAAACGTAGATGTGAGTACATTGCCACGTAGTGTGTGGCAAGTTGTCAGTCATTTTTACAGGAGTGATGGAAAAAAAGTTAGTTGCAGTTAGGTGAAAATGATCAGATGTGTGATTGGGGTTGATTTGACTTGTACAGTCACTTCAGCAGGATGTGGTGAGGAAAGCCAGCAGTTTTCCATGCTGTTGTAATGGTGTCAGGTGGATCAAGTGAAAATGTGGAAATTCACGAATGGAACATGCCATGCACATCGACTGCAACAACAGTCTGGAAAATCAGGGTTGCAGAGGGGGACAAGTAGAGGTACTTAAGTCTTCCAATCCTCCCTCCCCCTTGTATTTTCTCAAACATGTTTTGAGGAGAGGGTATCTTTTTTGTACATTATATCTCTGATTTCAAAGAGGTTTCCATTGGGGTTATTGTTGTTGTTATTGAAAGACTTCAAAGATTCTTATATTCTTAAAATCAGTGTGATTAAAAGAAGTGTTAAAAACATGAGCCTTGTGTTATTCCCACATTAAACGGGCATACATATTTATCAAGATATATGCAACAAGTACATAACCTGATGCACATGAAACAGCCGTTGCAACATGTATGACAGTTCTGTGGAGAGCTCAAGGGAAATCAGATTTGAAACGGTTCTTTCAGGCGCCTGTACTGGTCGACCTGTACCAGCGGGTGAGTGGAGAAAGTGAGCACTTCGCCCACCCCACCTGCGCACCCGCCATCCATCAAAGAACAGGTGAGAGTGGGGACAAGGGAAGACCCAAACTGTTCGTGAGCATGTCAGGATAGAGGAGTCTTTCAGGACATGGAATAGCAAACTGTGCAAGGATTGCTGGAGGAAATGGGAAAGAAGAGGGGGTGGGTGGGTGGTAGGAATGAAAAAAAAGGAAAAGAAAAAGTATTACAAAAGTCACATGATCAGAAACCACATACCATAAGATACTAGTGTGATGGCAAAACTTTGATGGTCATGGCTTAACCGTGTAATGTTGGACACACTCTTTGTAGAAAGTACGCTAATTTTTCTTGAGAACTACACCAACAGCAGTTTAAGGGTAAACAGGTCTGCTGTACTATACGCTTAGATTCATCATATATCACAGTGTCAGCAAGGCCCAAGAGATACAGACACCTGCAGTGTTGGTCAAGAAGTTTTGGCAGCACTCTCATAGATGTGTCTGTTAAATGAATTAAACTGGACTGTGCGGTCACATTTGAGCCTATAGCAAATTCAGTTCTGAGTAGAAGCCTGTCTAGGCAAAAAAGTTCCACAAATAAATGGCTCTGATGGGCATCAAACCCACAACCTCCCGGCCAGGAATTCATCACACTAACTACTGCATCATGGCGGCTGGTTGGTGGACAGGCTGATGTGGAGTGTGACAGTAATAGGGGACCATCTCTTTAATCACCAAGCATCACTGAGTTGATAACAATGGTGAGAAAGTCATACAGACTCTACAGGTGTATTGGCACTGTCAGACTTCAATGACAGTAACATGACCAACCTGTGGGGAACTGACATCATCTGACTGATGAGTGCTAGGTTTTCCAGCTGAAGTTGAGGGGCTACAGTGGTCAGTTGGAAACCGCCCCAAAACACACAGACACAGCGCACCATGTCCCTGTTTGGTTCAGTTTGGACTTGAGTCTTTTTTTATCTTTCTTTCTTTTTTTTGTAACTTTTCTCAAACTGCGCCCCAAATTCATCATCAAGAGTTCAAAAAGAAATATGATAGTTAACATAACTGTCAAGTATAAAACCATGGCATCTGAAAAGTCGACACATGAGATTGACCATCCTGCCTTCAGGTAGTTTCCGGTTCCTGCAGCTGACGCTGCCTTGGACACAGTGGTGGAGGTGGACGGACGGGAGAAACTGAAGGTGCTGCAGGAGCTGTTCATCACGTCCATCACAGCCCAGCTGCAGGCCATGCAGGCCTGTGTGCAACAGCACCAGTCCAAGGTCAGTGCAGAGGGCGCTAGCGGACAGATCAGTCCAGAGGGCACTAGGTCACAGGGTGGAAGGGGAGAGGGGGGATGCTGTTCCAACAGCACCTGTCCAAAGTCAGTGAAGAGGGTGACAGGGGGGGAGGGGGATGGGGGGGGGAGCTGTTCATCACGTCCATCACCGCTCAGCTACAGGCCCTGCAGGCCTGTGTACAACAGCACCACTCCAAGGTCAGTTCAGAGGGCGCTAGCGGACAGGTCAGTCCAGAGGGCGCTAGGTCACATGTTGGAAGGGGGTGGGGAGGGGGGAGGGAGCTGTTCATCACGTCCATCACCCTCAGCTACAGGCCCTGCAGGCCTGTGTACAACAGCACCACTCCAAGGTCAGTGCAGAGGGCGCTAGCGGACAGGGAGGAAGGGGGTGGGATGGGGAGGGGGCACAGTCATCACTCATCACAGCCTATCTGTAAGCTTGTCTTCAACAGCATCCATACAAAGTGGACACAGAGGGCGCTAGTTGACAGGAAAGGGGGGGGGGGGGGGGGGAGGTACAGTCATCACTCATCAGTACAAGGTGGGCACAGAGGGCGCTAGTTGACAGGGAGGGGGGGGTGAGGTAAAATCATCACTCATCAGTACAAGGTGGGCACAGGGGCGCTAGTTGACAGGGATGGGGGGGGGGGGGGGAGTGGAGGTACAGTCATCACCATCAGTACAAGGTGGGCACAGAGGGCGCTAGTTGACAGGGAGGGGGGGGGGGGGGGAGTGAGGTACAGTCATCACCCATCAGTACAAGGTGGGCACAGAGGGCGCTAGTTGACAGGGGGGGGGGGGGGGGGGGGGGGAGGATGAGGTACAGTCATCACCCATCAGTACAAGGTGGGCACAGGGGCGCTAGTTGACAGGGGGGGGGGGGGGGGGGAGGTGAGGTACAGTCATCACCCATCAGTACAAGGTGGGCACAGAGGGCGCTAGTTGACAGGGAGGGGGGGGGGGGTGGGGAGTGAGGTACAGTCATCACCATCAGTACAAGGTGGGCACAGAGGGTGCTAGTTGACAGGGAGGGGGGGGGGGGGGAAAGTGAGGTACAGTCATCACCCATCAGTACAAGGTGGGCACAGAGGGTGCTAGTTGACAGGGAGGGGGGGGGGGGGGGGGGGAAAGTGAGGTACAGTCATCACCCATCAGTACAAGGTGGGCACAGAGGGTGCTAGTTGACAGGGAGGGGGGGAGTGAGGTACAGTCATCACCCATCAGTACAAGGTGGGCACAGAGGGTGCTAGTTGACAGGGGGTGTGTGGTGGAGGGTGGGGGGGGGGGGGGGTGAGGTAGTACATCATCACTCAACAGTACAAGGTGGGCACAGAGGGCGCTAGTTGACAGGGGGGGGGGGGGGGGGGGTAGTGAGGTACAGTCATCACCATCAGTACAAGGTAGGCACAGAGGGCGCTAGTTGACAGGGAGGGGGGGGAGTGAGGTACAGTCATCACCCATCAGTACAAGGTGGGCACAGAGGGTGCTAGTTGACAGGGAGGGGGGGAGGTGAGGTACATCATCACCCACAGTACAAGGTGGGCACAGAGGGTGCTAGTTTACAGGGAGGGGGGGGGGGGTGAGTGAGGTACAGTCATCACCCATCAGTACAAGGTGGGCACAGAGGGTGCTAGTTGACAGGAAGGGGGGGGTGGGGGGGGGGGGAGTGAGGTACAGTCATCACCATCAGTACAAGGTGGGTACAGAGGGTGCTAGTTGACAGGGAGGGGGGGGGGGGAGTGAGGTACAGTCATCACCCGTCAGTACAAGGTGGGCACAGAGGGTGCTAGTTGACAGGGAGGGAGGGGGGGAGTAAGGTACAGTCATCACCCATCAGTACAAGGTGGGCACAGAGGAGCTAGTTGACAGGGTGGGGGGGAGTGAGGTACAGTCATCACCATCAGTACAAGGTGGGCACAGAGGGCGCTAGTTGACAGGGTGGCGTGGAGTGAGGTACAGTCATCACCCATCAGTACAAGGTGGGCACAGAGGGTGCTAGTTGACAGGAAGGGGGGGGGGGGGGGGCAGTGTGAGGTACAGTCATCACCATCAGTACAAGGTGGGCACAGAGGGTGCTAGTTGACAGGGTGGCGGGGAGTGAGGTACAGTCATCACCATCAGTACAAGGTGGGCACAGAGGGCGCTAGTTGACAGGGTGGCGTGGAGTGAGGTACAGTCATCACCCATCAGTACACGGTGGGCACAGAGGGTGCTAGTTGACAGGAAGGGGGGGGGGGGGGGGGGGAGTGAGGTACAGTCATCACCCATCAGTACAAGGTGGGCACAGAGGGTGCTAGTTGACAGGGTGGCGGGGAGATGAGGTACAGTCATCACCATCAGTACAAGGTGGGCACAGAGGGGCTAGTTGACAGGGAGGGGGAGTGAGGTACAGTCATCACCCATCAGTACAGGTGGGCACAGAGGGGCTAGTTGACAGGAAGGGGGGGGGGGGGGGGGGAGTGAGGTACAGTCATCACCCATCAGTACAAGGTGGGCACAGAGGGTGCTAGTTGACAGGGAGGGGGGAGTGAGGTACAGTCATCACCCATCAGTACAAGGTGGGCACAGGGGGTGCTAGTTGACAGGAAGGGGGGGGGGGGGGGAGTGAGGTACAGTCATCACCATCAGTACAAGGTGGGCACAGAGGGTGCTAGTTGACAGGAAGGGGGGGGGGGGGGGGGGCGCGGGGAGTTGAGGTACAGTCATCACCCATCAGTACAAGGTGGGCACAGAGGGGCCTAGTTGACAGGGTGGCGGGGGAGTGAGGTACAGTCATCACCCATCAGTACAAGGTGGGCACAGAGGGTGCTAGTTGACAGGAAGGGGGGGGGGGGGGGGTGAGGTACAGTCATCACCCATCAGTACAAGGTGGGCACAGAGGGTGCTAGTTGACAGGGAGGGGGGGGGGGGGGGGGGGGGAAGTGGGTACAGTCATCACCATCAGTACAAGGTGGGCACAGAGGGCGCTAGTTGACAGGGAGGGGGGGGGGGGGGGAAGTGAGGTACAGTCATCACTCATCAGTACAAGGTGGGCACAGAGGGCGCTAGTTGACAGGGAGGGGGGGGGGGGGGAAAGTGAGGTACAGTCATCACTCATCAGTACAAGGTGGGCACAGAGGGTGCTAGTTGACAGGGAGGGGGGGGGGGGGGGAAGTGAGGTACAGTCATCACCATCAGTACAAGGTGGGCACAGAGGGCGCTAGTTGACAGGGGGGGGGGGGGGGGGGGGGGGGTGGGGTAGTGATGGTACAGTCATCACCCATCAGTACAAGGTGGGCACAGAGGGCGCTAGTTGACAGGGAGGGGGGGAGTGAGGTACAATCATCACTTATCAGTACAAAGTGGGCACAGAGGGTGCTAGTTGACAGGGAGGGAGGGGGGGAGTGAGGTACAGTCATCACTCATCAGTACAAGGTGGGCACAGAGGGCGCTAGTTGACAGGGAGGGGGGGAGTGAGGTACAATCATCACCATCAGTACAAGGTGGGCACAGAGGGTGCTAGTTGACAGGGAGGGGGGGGGAGTGAGGTACAATCATCACCCATCAGTACAAGGTGGGCACAGAGGTTGCTAGTTGACAGGGAGGGGGGGAGTGAGGTACAGTCATCACCTATCAGTACAAGGTGGGCACAGAGGGTGCTAGTTGACAGGGAGGGGGGGAGTGAGGTTACGGTCATCACCCATCAGTACAAGGTGGGCACAGAGGGTGCTAGTTGACAGGGAGGGGGGGGGGGGGGGAGTGAGGTACAGTCATCATCCATCAGTACAAGGTGGGCACAGAGGGTGCTAGTTGACAGGGGAGGGGGGGGGGGGGGGAGTGAGGTACAGTCATCACCCATCAGTACAAGGTGGGCACGAGGGTGCTAGTTGACAGGGAGGGGGGGGGAGTGAGGTACAGTCATCACCTATCAGTACAAGGTAGGCACAGAGGGCGCTAGTTGACAGGGAGGGGGGGGGAGTGAGGTACAGTCATCACCATCAATACAAGGTGGGCACAGAGGGTGCTAGTTGACAGGGAGGGGGGGAGTGAGGTACAATCATCACCCATCAGTACAAGGTGGGCACAGAGGGTGCTAGTTTACAGGGAGGGGGGGGGGGGGGGGGGGGAGTGAGGTACAGTCATCACCCATCAGTACAAGGTGGGCACAGAGGGTGCTAGTTGACAGGAAGGGGGGGGTGGGGGGGGGGGGAGTGAGGTACAGTCATCACCCATCAGTACAAGGTGGGTACAGAGGGTGCTAGTTGACAGGGAGGGGGGGGGGGGGGGGGGATGAGGTACTGTCATCACCCATCAGTACAAGGTGGGCACAGAGGACGCTAGTTGACAGGGTGGGGGGGAGTGAGGTACAGTCATCACCCATCAGTACAAGGTGGGTACAGAGGGTGCTAGTTGACAGGGAGGGGGGGGGGGGGGGAGTGAGGTACAGTCATCACCCGTCAGTACAAGGTGGGCACAGAGGGTGCTAGTTGACAGGGAGGGAGGGGGGGAGTAAGGTACAGTCATCACCCATCAGTACAAGGTGGGCACAGAGGACGCTAGTTGACAGGGTGGGGGGGAGTGAGGTACAGTCATCACCATCAGTACAAGGTGGGCACAGAGGGCGCTAGTTGACAGGGTGGCGTGGAGTGAGGTACAGTCATCACCATCAGTACAAGGTGGCACAGAGGGTGCTAGTTGACAGGGTGGCGGGGAGTGAGGTACAGTCATCACCCATCAGTACAAGGTGGGCACAGAGGGTGCTAGTTGACAGGGAGGGGGGAGTGAGGTACAGTCATCACCCATCAGTACAAGGTGGGCACAGAGGGTGCTAGTTGACAGGAAGGGGGGGGGGGGGGGAGTGAGGTACAGTCATCACCCATCAGTACAAGGTGGGCACAGAGGGTGCTAGTTGACAGGAAGGGGGGGGGGGGGGGGGGGGGGGAGTGAGGTACAGTCATCACCCATCAGTACAAGGTGGGCACAGAGGGTGCTAGTTGACAGGGTGGCGGGGAGTGAGGTACAGTCATCACCCATCAGTACAAGGTGGGCACAGAGGGTGCTAGTTGACAGGAAGGGGGGGGGGGGGGGGGAGTGAGGTACAGTCATCACCATCAGTACAAGGTGGGCACAGAGGGCGCTAGTTGACAGGGTGGCGGGGAGTGAGGTACAGTCATCACCATCAGTACAAGGTGGGCACAGAGGGTGCTAGTTGACAGGAAGGGGGGGGGGGGAGGGAGGTACAGTCATCACCATCAGTACAAGGTGGGCACAGAGGGTGCTAGTTGACAGGGTGGCGGGGAGTGAGGTACAGTCATCACCCATCAGTACAAGGTGGGCACAGAGGGTGCTAGTTGACAGGAAGGGGGGGGGGGGGGAGTGAGGTACAGTCATCACCCATCAGTACAAGGTGGGCACAGAGGGCGCTAGTTGACAGGGTGGCGGGGAGTGAGGTACAGTCATCACCCATCAGTACAAGGTGGGCACAGAGGGTGCTAGTTGACAGGAAGGGGGGGGGGAGTGAGGTACAGTCATCACCATCAGTACAAGGTGGGCACAGAGGGTGCTAGTTGACAGGGTGGAAGGAGGAGGAGGCACAGTACCACTCAACACAGCAAGCCCATCTTCCACGGCACCTGTCCTAGGTAGGTACAGAGGGCGCTTGTGACAGGGTGGAGGTGGGAAGCACAATCACCACCCGACACAGCTCATCTGGCCACGCAGGCCTGTCACCAGCATCACCTCTAGGTGGGCACAGAGGGCGCTAGTTGATGTCTCCATAAGCACC
>CM031602.1:96561395-96588895 GCA_018398815.1 Conus ventricosus | reverse complement strand
TAGTTTCTTTTGAAATTGTGTTCTTAATTTGACTGGTGCAGCTTACATACCATGTGCTTTATTGCCAGAAATTATGGAAATTCATGGGTATGCATTGCTACGGTGTTATGATAATGATAGAAGATTATGGTACTTTATGGGTACCCATTGCTACAGTGTTATGATAATGATAGAAGATTATGGTGGTTTATGGGTACCCATTGCTACAGTGTTATGATAATGATAGAAGATTATGGTGGTTTATGGGTACGCATTGCTACAGTGTTATGATAATGATAGAAGATTATGGTGGTTTATGGGTACCATTGCTACAGTGTTATGATAATGATAGATTATGGTGGTTTATGGGTACGCATTGCTACAGTGTTAAATCTTTGTATACCTGCCTCCATTGTAGGTCAGTGCTGCAGTGAATTACTCTGTCTGTGAGCAACGTTTTTGTTTTGTCTTGAAATCTGTTCAGTAACCTAAAAAAGTATGAACATGTGTGTGGTATGTGTGTCGTTTGTGTGTGCACACACGTTTGTGTACACACGTGGCCTTCCATCCACTGCTTAGACCTGACTGGTGACATGATCAGACGGGTGGTCCAGGCGGTGCTGTTGATGGTGGTTGGTGTTGTGCAGTGTCGGGGGGCACGCTGCACCTGGTGCAGGGCCACTACAGCTACCACACTACATGCAGGACCGCTTCGACGACGACAAGTGGGGCTGTGCCTACGCTCCCTGCAGACCATTGTGTCCTGGTTCCGGTTCCAGGGCTACACAGACAAGGCCATCCCCTCCCACAAAGAGATACAGCAGGTCAGGCACTGGGCTGGGAACAGGGAAGGATGGACAGCTGTGTGAGGTGGCTGCCTCCTTGGTTGTGGTGGATTGTGAAGAACGGTATGGACAGATAGAAATGAAGGGATGAGCAAAGTGTATGATGCATTGAGGTCTTCTCTTTGCTGCACATACTGGTGTTTTTGTATTAAACCTGAATGAAAATTGTAAGAGGCTTTCGCACATTGTGTTTTTATGTTCTCAGTATTTTCTTCTTTCGTCGTCTTCAGTAGTCAGGGTGGAGAGAACTGATGAGGAACAAAAAACCAAAAAAAAGAGAGATGCTGCAGCCTTGATGTGTGTCTAGGACACTGCTCCTTCTGACATGGCCAAACACAGCCCATTCTTGGTTCGATGTGATGCTGGCCTGGTGCCAGCAGTCTGCATGGCAGTGACTGTGTCTGATGACCACAACGACTCCTGATGTCATCCCCTCAGGAGATCCTGCTCTGCTGCCCTGTCATTTCACTGCAGTTCAGTGTGGTGTTCCCATGCCATATACACGGGATACTACCATCTAACCCCCCTCTCTCCCCATCCCGCCCAGTACAACAGTTATTGTGTAGTCGGGGAGCCACCAAGTTATCAGAATGGAACAACGGTGGAATTTGTCTTGAGGCACATCTGGAGTGGTAGACTATGGTTATGTGTCTTGCAGAGCTGTGAATGAAAATGTTCTTCTTTTTTTTTCGTCAGATGGGTACCTATTTCCATTGCTTGTATTAGTTTGTCTAAATGAAATTTAATGAATGATTTTTGGCGGGCTTTTTTTAACAGGCTCAAAATACGCTATTTCAGGGGGCAGCTACCCATTTTGTCATCATCCTGGTTGAGTTTAACCATTTCAACACGTTCCCATCTCGTTGTATAGAGAATTGAATTCTAGATCAGGTTTGATTCTATTATTATAGTTTTTTGGTCATTATTTTTACTATTTGAGAACTGTGTATTCATAGTGTTCGTCATTATTCGTACAGTTTGTCATTTGTCCTGTTGGTGTTGAGCGTAATTGTTTCCTGCCAACAGTGGGCATGGCTGCAGTGTCAGTGGTGAACCTTGTGTGTGCAGGCCCTGGTGGCAGTGGGGGATAAAGAGGCCAGTTTTGTGGGCAGCAGGAAGTGGATTGGCTCCTTCGAGGTTTCTTATTGCCTCAACCACCTGCTGGGCGTGAGTAGCCTGCCTCTTGCTTCATTTTCCTGTTGTCAACCATGTATTTCTTTACAGCCAGTGGATCACACGTTACATATAGCATGCACCCTGTGTGAGAAAGTGAAAGAATGAAGGAAGTAAGGAAACTGAGTGAGCGATATTGACTGAATGACACGGTATAAACGACTGAATGAAGCGCCGGCAGACAGCTCTTCAGTCATGACTACCCAGGTAGGCAGCCTGCTGTGTACACGAGAGTGTGGATTGTCAGCGCCTAGAACCTTTAGCAAGGCGCTTTATAAATGCTCTGTTATTATTTTGATTGTTATAATTTCATGAAATTGCAGAAATACTGTATTTGTGTATGTGTGTACACCTATTCCTTGTTCCAAAATTGCTATATATGTATGTGTGTACAGCTATTCCTTGTTCTGAAATTGCTATATAAGTACTGTATGCATGTGTAGCTATTCCTTACACTAGAACTGCTATGTAGATACTGTATGCATGTGTACCACTGCTCAAAGGCCTCAGACCCTGTGTTGACTGTGACAGGTGACGTCCAAATTCCTCAATGTGTCAGCTGGGGCAGAACTGGCATCGAAAGGGAGGGAACTGGCCCAACACTTCGACACTGTGGGAACGCCCATCATGATAGGTTGGACTTCTACATGCTTCCTTGGAAAATTTCTTGGGCAGCTTAAGTGAAGATGTCATGAGTGTTTTCCTGTATATATATATGATACTTTTCTGTGGTTGTCTTCTCTTTTGATCTGGATGTACTTCTGTTAATTTATTAAAAAAGAAAAAAGAAATGGGTAACAAGACCAAACGTCAATGCTCCCAATCCCCTTGAAGCAATATCAGTAGTAGCTACAACTGAATTCAGTTGTTCTCGGAACAGCTGGTACTTTGGTATCAGTAATCACTCACACACAACACACACATGTACACACACACACGCACATATATATATATACACACACACGCACGCACACACATTGAGCACAGCCAAGCATAGAAAAATCATCAAAGCAGACTTCGCCGAGAGCTTAGTACACACACACACACACACGCACACACACACACCACACTCTGAGCACAACCAAACACAGAAAAATCGTCAAGGCAAACTTCACTCAGAGTGTAGAATTTGCTAATCATTGAGGCCATGATGCTTGGATACCAAGTTTAAAACTGCTGGTTTTACATCTTTGAAGTGGGTTTCTCTCCCTTGGCACAGCTCTTTCTACATTTTTCTCGCCTGCTTGAATGTCGGAAAGTTCTGTCTCTGCTTGACAATCGACAAATGAAAAGAACAGCTAACTTCAGTTTGACCCAGCTGCACTAGCTTCAGGATCAGTGGGACACAGAACTTTGAAAGACAACTCCAAGGACTGCTTTGCCATGGTAAGATGCAATATGATGAAAACAATTATTATATGCAAGATTGAGTTTCCATGGTCGTTTTGACAAATGCTTAATTCCATAGCATGCAATGATCTCAGTGATGAACTTTGGAGAATCACTCACTAGTCTTTGGCTGCTCTGAAACACTGTCACAGATCTGTCCAATCCAAAATTTTCATCTCTTAGGAAAAGCATCAGCTCAGAACATGGAGCTGTACTGAGGGGTTTGTATCTGTTTGGTTTATGACCCACAAAGCTTCTGTGTGGACTGTCCTGTGTGCAGACGTTATGCCAGTCTAGAAATTTTTTGTTGTGTCTTTCAAGAATACAGTCATGACCAAGAGATAGTGTTACCCTGAAACATGATGACATCAGTATCATGGGTGGTGCAGAAATACGCAGGAAAAACCTTTACCTGCGTGAGCCTGGGTGTTCTCTGAACCCTGCATGGTGTCCGTCATTCCAGTATTCAAAGGTTTTATGCAAGTACACAGTGTTTTCTGGATGATTTTTCTGTAGATGAAGACAGCGTTGTGTTTCAGGTGGGGAGTGCTTTCTGGATTTTTCTCCTGATTAAGACACCATTTCTCCTGATAAAGGCAGCGTTGTGTTTCAGGTGGGGAGTGCTTTCTGGATGATTTTTCTGTTGATGAAGACAGCATTGTGTTTCAGGTGGGGAGTGCTTTCTGGATGATTTTTCTGTTGATGAAGACAGCGTTTGTGTTTCAGGTGGGGAGTGCTTTCTGGATTATTCTCCTGATTAAGACACCATTTCTCCTGATAAAGACAGCGTTGTGTTTCAGGTGGGGAGTGCTTTCTGGATGATTTTTCTGTTGATAAAGGCAGCGTTGTGTTTCAGGTGGGGAGTGCTTTCTGGATGATTTTTCTGTTGATGAAGACAGCGTTGTGTTTCAGGTGGGGAGTGCTTTCTGGATGATTTTTCTGTTGATGAAGACAGCGTTGCGTTTCAGGTGGGGGCGTTTTCTAGATAATTTTTCTCCTGATTAAGACTGCTGTGTGTTTCAGGTGGGAGTGTTTACCAGGTGATGTTTCTGTTGATGAAGACAGCTGTGTGTTTCAGGTGGGGGAGTGCTGGCCCACACCATTCTGGGGGTGGACTACAGCCAGACGTCTGGGGAGATCAAGTTCCTCATCCTGGACCCCCACTACACGGGTGGGGAGGACCTGCACACCATTCAGAGAGAGGTGGGTGTGGGTTCTGTTCACCCCCCGTCAAGGTCAGCTGGTGGGCAGGTGATAAGGAAAATGGTTCTTGGGGTCGCTTTCAGTAGGTTGCTACAGTATTTACTAAATGAGAAAATCAAGAGGATGTGTTTTCTCAGGTGGAGACGGAGCACCATGTAGAACTATCCTCCCGTCATCGTGACAGGTTTTAATTACAGTGGAACTGCTGTTAATGACCCCTCGATACACGCACTCCCTCCTCGCAGCCTCCAAGAATTCTGCACTGGATATCTCATACGCTGTGATGCTGTTTTCCATCTTTATACAATGGCCCTCCATATTTCAGCTAGCAACCAATCTATCCATACTCCGTAACTTTTTTATTGGCTGAATAGTTAACAAACAAAAATTGCAGAGTGAAGTCTCTTGACAACCCAGTTATTTGTTTACTCTTCCAACTAACTTGTTGCTCAGGTTGTTTGTTTTTTTGCTGCAGCATGCTGTTTGGTTTAAGACCTATGAAATTCTTTTTAAATTATATACAGCAAGACGATTGACCTTTGTGATGGCAAGTCTGAACCAAACTTTGATGGTTGGTCCATACGTCACCATGTCTTTCACATTATGACAAGTTCTGAGCATTTTTGCAAGTCATTTCTCCATCCTGATGCCATGGAACCATTCCACATTGATTTTGCGCCTAATTTTTGGAGACAAGTGACTGTCTGTTTGTGCCTCATTTTCATTGTCTTGAATGTCGTTTGTCTTGCCTGAAGAAGGCCAAAGAGGTTGAAACATATTGTGTTTGTTTTGTAATTTTTTTTTTGTTCTTTCAACTGGCAGTACAGTAATTTTAATCTTTTAATTTCACTTGCAGTAAAACTACTGATTTTGCCTCAGAAATTCTCTTCTCAAGTTTAAGAGGTAGGCATGTCTGGACTTAATAGGCCTGTAGTTATGTCGACATGAGAACAAATGTGACCCTTGCTCGTTTCCCAAAAGGTGGTGTTTGGCCAGGGAGTGATGACAGAGTGTGCGTTTCGGCAGGATCAGTGCCAAGTAATCAAAGGATCTGTTTGCGTTGGCAGGGTTAGCGAAAAGTCATCACTGTGTGTGTGTTGGCAGGGTTGGTGAAAAGTCATCACTGTGTGTGTGTTTTGCAGGGTTGGTGAAAAGTCATGACTGTGTGTGTGTTGGCAGGGTTAGCGAAAAGTCATGACTGTGTGTGTGTTGGCAGGGTTGGTGAAAAGTCATGACTGTATGTGTGTTGGCAGGGTTGGTGAAAAGTCATGACAGTGCGAGTGTGTTGGCAGGGTTGGTGAAAAGTCATGACTGTGTGTGTGTTGGCAGGGTTGGTGAAAAGTCATGACTGTGAATGTGTTGGCAGGGTTGGTGAAAAGTCATGACTGTGTGTGTGTGTTGACAGGATTGGTGAAAAGTCATGACAGTGTGTGTGTGTGTTGACAGGATTGGTGAAAAGTCATGACAGTGTGTGTGTGTTGACAGGATTGGTGAAAAGTCATGACAGTGTGTGTGTTGGCAGGGTTGGTGAAAAGTCATGATTGCTTGTGTGTTGGCAAAAAGTCATGAGTGTTTGTGTTGGCAAAAAGTCATGACAGTGTGTCTGTGTTGGCAAAACGTCATGACAGTGTGTCTGTGGTGGCAAAAAGTCACGACAGTGTGTCTGTGTTGGCAGGGTTGGTGTGGCTGGAAAGGAGCGGACTTCTGGAACCCCACAGCGCACTACAATCTGTGCATGCCCGTCACGCCCAGATGCTTTTGATCACCACGTTTCCTTCTGCTGCCATCCCCATCTCTGGTCTTTCAGTAGTTAGTTGGCCCTCAAGTGTGCCACGGAAGTTGTCTCCCTCTCAGATTTGAAAGGCAGTGCCAGTCATTGGTGAATGCGTTTGTAAAACCCTGTAGCTGTATGCATGTGCCCAGGTGTGGGAGAGAAAATAAACATGCATTTGTGTGGGCTGTACTGCATGTTGCATTTTGGTCATTGCCACATGCATTAGTCGGACACTCCTCACAACCCATGGTCAACATCATTCATGTAGTGGGTTGGTATCAAGCGCACAGATTGTTGTGGATTTGTGTACATTGTCTGTGATTTCTTATCAGACTTACCAGGTTTTACTACAAATCTGATAACAATACCAACAGCTGCTGGCCTAAAAAGTAATAATGTGCAAGAATTACAGTGTAACTGTGAACACTTTTCTTTAAATGCGTAAGATGTAGCACTATGAGTTTTCTTTTTTTTCCCAATTGACCCGTCTTCAATGATGCCTGTGCCATTTTCTTGTTGCTCGATAGGATCCATTTTTTAACTGGTTTCATGTGTGGACTTTTAAATCTGAGCAACAGAACGGATCAGTGAGTGGAAGGGAAAGGATCGGTTGTGTATAGGTGACCAAGTCTGTGATGACCTCCAAGCGTGTGTGTGTGTGAGACTGCATCTCGGAACATCATATGCAAACAAAGCCAATGATGGAAAATCACTGGGACTCTAAAGGGTTGGGGTGAGGGAGTTTGGGGGAGAAAGAGGGGGTAGGGTTTTTTCTCCTTGTGAATCTATGGTTACTTTGAACATTGGAGGTATGCTTTACCTCTCTTGCACACTCATTGAAAGGGCATGACCAAACTAACATCTGGCTCGCATGTCAGACAGTTTCAGTGTTTAATGTATACTGGTATGGTATGTTTGGAATCATGATTTGGTGGTGGTAAGTTACTATTTGGAGCGAATGGAACGGTATGTCATGAGATTTGATATTTCATTCTGTTGTGACCTATTGTACATGTGTGGTACGTATTTTCTTTCCGAACTCTCAAGCAAATAAAAGGTGGCAACACTGGGTTTTCTATCGGGTAGTCTTTTGGTTGGCTTCTTTACCCTGTAACAGGAGTCGTTTCATTTCCAACACAATATGAAAATGCCAGGCATGCACATTTCCTGAAATGTTCCAAGATGGAAAGAGGTGAAAGATTCATGCTACATAAAGCAGATTTGGAGTTCCAAGTCGCATGTTCATCATAATTAAACATACTACTTTTAGCAATGTTTTACCAACAAATATGCTTTTTCATCAGCATTCACAGGTTTACATCCGCTCTGAATATTTCTGTTCCTGTTCCAGTTCAAAGCTTATGCCACATATGTGGAATATGCGCCCCGTTCAGTGTGATGAATTTGCGGTTCAGTTCTTCAACTCTACATGGGAAAGATACAAAATGTCTACAGTTCCATGTGTTTTACAATGACAAATGGTGGATGGTCAGTTTCAACTTTACACTATGTCCAACAGCAGAGCCAGAAGGCAGCTTTGTTGTCCAGGAAGCCATCGACTGCATGTATGTTGACAAGATTTGATATTGTTTGGCAAGTCAAGTCAAGAGCGAATCGCTAAGACAGTATCAGAACTGCTAGAATGTTGTATTACATGACTGTAGTAATGGACAAAAAAGGAAACCAGAACAGTGTAATGGAGATGCACAGGCAAAAACAAAAAAACAAAAACAAAAAAAACCAGACTGACAGGGGCAGCAAACTCCGACATGCTTCATCCTTTAATACCATTCACTGGCATTGGAGAAGACATCTGGCAGCTTTTTGGACTTCCTTGTGGTCATGGTTATACAAGGCATTCGCTAAAACCAGTCCTAATGTCCATGGATGTTCAAGCCTTGGTGAATGTCAATCGCATGTCTGTAGTGTTTCAAACGATTTCAACATCTAACAGTGAACGCAGTGCCATGTGCACCATTTCCATTCGTTATCTAGTCTGGAAATGACCACTTCATTTTAGAAGTAGAATTTGCATTTAAAAGGTCTTGAGCTAAAAAAAACTCATAATTTAGAATGTTAGCTGTTTGGGGCGACAGACTAAGATACATTTTTCTTCACCCATTGTTAATACCATAGTCACCAATATACAGAACACGAAAACTGACCTCTAATGAACAACTAACGTTTTTAAGCGCAGTAAACCGCACTGAATGCATTCCTTCTCTCTCCCCCTTCCCTTCCAAAACCAAAGCCTTGATCTTCATGATTTGGTCTCTCTTTGCTTTTGTAGTTGAACAAACTGTGATGATGGTCCCCTCAAGCTTCAAGTTCATCACAGAATGTGCTTTTACCTCAGATCATTTGGTTAAGAAGTCAGTCTTATCATCTACAAGTCTGTCCAGCCATTCCCATTTCCACCAATTTCACACACTGTATTTGAAAATTGTGTGTGCATGTGTGAAGCTCTCTCCTCCTCCCCCCCCCCCCCCCATGCATGCATTATTAGTGTTAATAAGGAGGATCAACAGCTTGACAGGCAGTCATTTTTCAAACTTGTAACTTCCTGACAAAGGAGTTTCTAATCACCAAGACTTTATAAGATTTTATGCCCACAATTAACAGATAGGGACTACTAACAATTTCTTTTCAGGACAAGCACTTTGTTTTCCATCACACTATACAAAATAATCATAAAGCAGCAAACGAGCAGACTATCATTTAAGCTCAAATATCAAGAAACTGGACAGCTTCACAACAAGGGAAAATGCCCCAATTTTGATTCTGCTGTCCAAGATGTTATGAAAACAGGTGGTGGTGGTGGTTTTTCTGTCCTGGATTTCCCCGTTTATTCCGGAACACTTTCAGCCTCTAAAAGAACGGTTTCTGGAAAAAAATTTATTGAGTATCGAAGTTCAAACGAAAGTTTCAAAAATGAAACAGAAATACCTTTTCTTGTCATTCAAGATTCTAAATTTGTTTCTTTTTTTGTTATTCAAGATAGTTAATAATGAAATGTATCAACTTTAAAAAAGTCTTATAAACAATGAAGTAAAAGGTTCAAGTGTTCTGAACAGTATCACAATACTTGAACTGTAACTTAAAAAAAAAACAAAAGAAAAGTTCAGGCTCGTTTAGATAGATCCCCATGGTGTTGACGCGACAGCAACAAAGAACTGTCTCTACTGCATTTTGTGATCAGAAAGCATGTTTCCCTACCCATAAGCATCTTTCCTCAGAGCACAGAAAACATGCGCACAAGGCAAACCTGCTGTCTGAAACTGATTGCACCGTCCACTGACAAGCTAATCCCACTCTGCATGCAGCCCCTCGCACAATCCATTCTGTGGTCAGACACACACTGTCCTTTCACTCCCCGTCCTTTTTCACTCTGCCCTGGTTCATCATCACAGAGGTTCACAGCACACAGTGACCACTCCCTGCGTCAGTCCGACACGATTTCTCCGTTGTACACCCAACTCTCTTCCACCACCACCTTCACTTTCTTCTCGTACTCTCGCCGATTCTCCTGGTACATCTTGGCCGCCACGTTATTGGCCGGACTGTTGGGGTTGGGTTCATCTAGCAATGACTGAAACAGAATGGGCACACAATGTCAATCTAACTTTGGAATGACTAACTTTCATGTCTTGGCTTGGAATACTGCGCTTTCTCCGTCTTACCAAGTAAAGCTGATCATCAAAATAGCGGCACCTATGAGTATACATTTTTGGTCACCAATTCCTTTCTGTCCACCTCCATCTTGCCTATAGCTAACTGACACAATACCATCTGTATACATTTTCAGCCAGAAGGCTCTTTGTCAAAAATTACGCATTCATTTAAACATGTAAGACATTCAGTGACCCTGAACTCACAAGAGTTCCTGAATCACAGTGAATATGTGACTTCCACAACACATGTAACAGTAAGTGGCGTTTTTCCAAAAACACAGACATTGTTTTTCACTAAAATGAGCTAAATTCAACCTATAGCAAATTGTTATGTTTCTAAATCAGATTACCATGAACTGGAGCTTACTTCTACTGACCGAATTTGCTCTTACACACTGAATAAAATTGAAGCACCCTGTAAGGTAGTTAAAAAATATTTTTAAAAAAATCAACAAAAAACACTTCCACAGTGTAAGCACCGATGAAAAAGAATTGCCATAAAAATTTCAGACGTATGGCCCAGATAACAGTCTTTGACTAACTTTTTATTTCATTTTGCAAAGAAAACTGAATCCAGCAGCAGCATTCCTGGGGGAAAAAATACCAAAGAGAGCAGAAAGTAAATGCGTCTTCTTCAGACCTCATAAACCAGATATAAAACCAACACAAACCAGTACTCCACAGATTGGAACCAGCATAAGACCTGAAGAGTGTTGTCTTGTGCATTTTAGTCGTCTGTGGTTTGCAATGCCATAACTTGCTTATCTGTTGGAAGATCACTTATTCCTTTTGTAGTGTGTATTAAATAAGCATTATTTTGCACTCTTTGTACTTGGCATTTTCTTCTACTCCATACACTCTGTACAAAACCTCTCTTGTTATAAAGCAGATCTATTTATTCACTGTCAAAATTGGTGCATAGCTATACTTGCTGATCATGCTCTGTCCCAACAAAAATTACACTCCATGTCACAACATCAGCATTCTGGATTGTACACACTGCTGATGTCTGCAGCCCATCTCTTTGACAGGAAGAAGCAACAGAGCAAAGTACCACAGAAATAAAAAGAGGAATCAGAACTGTCCATGAGGCCTGGTTCAGTGCTTGATCAATCAGATTTTACACCGAGTGGAACCACCAATACACTGTGCACAAAATTAATCCATGGAAAATGGTAGACTGGTTTTAACCCAAACCCATAAAAGACATTGAACCAACTTTTAACCCATGAAAGATGGTGAACTAACTTTAAACAAAGACAAACTGTGCACAGACTTAAACCAAAACAATGGACTGACTTTAACAGTGAAGTATTAAACTTAAAATGTCGGTCCTGAACTTGTCCCAGTGCCTATCGGCAAGTATAACAGCCCTATACATTTCTCCCTGAAACTGAAATGGCCAGCTAGATTGAATCAATATTACTCCATACAGATCTGATGCCAGTAGCTACAGCGAATGGTGTGAATGATAGAATGTAAATGTTACCTGAATGGAGGTGAGGATAGCTGATACATCATATGTGGGACTCCATCTATTCTGGAGGATGTCCAAGCATATACTGCCATCGGCATACACTGCAAAAGACAAAAGCAGCGTAAACTGCATGCAATGGCTTTCAAGAGAATAAAGTTTATCTTATAGTAAGTCAAACATGGATGTACTCTACAAGTGTACATTTCACATTTAGATATGACCACTCTCTAAGTCCAAATAACCAAATAAATCCTGCAAGAAACAAAGTCAACACTGACCAAGCATGTTTTGTACTTCTTTCAGACTTTGAAGCTTGTTTTAGTTGTCTGCCATTACAAAACTCAACGCAAAGCTGCCCACCTCCCATTCCCCTAAACAATAGCAACAGCAGTTACAACTAATTTTAGCTTTCAGAATAATTTCTGTAGTACCGCATTGTTGACAGTCACTACCAAAAAGCACAAACATATACACACACAGAGTACAGAATGAGCTTTGCACTGTATGTAGAACATGCTCACTGACACGCCCTAAGGCCTGGATGCTCCATTTGGAAACTTCAAGCCCAATACCTCCTATGGAGAGGGTTCCTTTACCTCAGTACTGCTTTTTTCCTTGCAACATGTTTCTTGCATGAGTAAACTGACCAGGAAGTTCTGCTTTTGCATAATAACTTGTGGACAAAAATAACCTGAGACGACAATTTGATCCAGTTGTACTTGCTAGCAGGTCAGCGAAATAGGTACTTGAAACATTGCCATGAGCTTTGCAGTGTTCAGACACGGTGTAGTAAAAATGATGCTCTAAATTCTGCTGTCTTTTTTCCCGTAGCGTTCTATGGCCAGTCAGTCTTGGCTGGCAGCCCTGATGAGGTCATATGGGAAACCAAGTTTGTCAGTTTCCCAGGGAAAATTGCACTCTGCAGGATACTGGTAAGACACTCTGATTTCAACCTGTAAATCAACTTCAAGAAAAAACAAAATGCTTAACACAAGATTCTCCACATTATTATTATCATTATTATTATATTGGGTATTTATATAGCGCCTATCCTCGGTCACAGACCAAGCTCTAAGCGCTTTACAATAAGCACACTACCTCACTCACTCACTCAACGGGCTGCCTACCCAGGTAGAGCCGGCCGAAGAGCAGCCTACTGGCGCTCATTCAGTCGTTTCCCGTACCATTCAAATATCAGTCACTCATTTTCATTTATCTCATTTATTCCTCCAGTTTCTCACATAGGATGCATGTGATGTTTATACGTGTCCTCTATTTCCACCGGTACACGATGGCACACGATAACAGTATGTGACAATTTTTGTGGCTTGGTAAGAAATACCAGGCGGCTATCTTCAATCTACATCAATTTTGCCAGGGCAGCGGGGAACCCCCCTGCTCTTTTCGATTTTCAACTGCCTTGGGTTCTTTAACGTGTGCAGGTGGCCAGGAAAGCACACGGGTCCGACTCGCTTATAGTCCCCATCCGATGGACATCTCACACAGAGCACAAGATACTGGCTTCAGTCAGGCAGCAAGCCAGCACACAGTGGCAGATGAGAACCATGCTCCTCAATAACAAACGTGCTTGGCTGGTATAAGCTTGGCTGGTACTGATATGCCAAGGTTCCCTCATCGGAGTCATCCATATCCTAAACCACTGTACAGTGGAAGATGGATAAAGGTCCCAGAGGCAGACCTCAGAAGTTGTGGACAGACAACTTATGGAGTGGTTACCATTCTACCATGCTGCACATGACAAAATGCTGTGGAAATACCCATCTGCCCAACCCTCTGTCAAAGGCACTCTTATACCCAGCTGCAACCAAACAAAAATAACATTTATCATTATAAAATGTGTGTGTCAGGGTGTGTGTATCATCAAACACTTCACTCTGCCACGGCTAAAAAGACTATTTCATTAAGCTGCCTTGTTATAAATAAAAGTTTGCATTCATCTGGAGGTAAAAAAAAATAATCAAGTGACCAGATTCCTGATTTTCTTGAACAACAACAGAACCTTTATCATATCAACCAGCAACTCTGACAAACATCTTCCTATCTTGCACCGAAACAAATTATCAATAGCTAGCCTTATCCACCCACACACTACATGCACTAGAGACTAGCACTTTGAGACTGACCATTTGGATGGAACATTTTGGAGATGAAGCGCACGGAGGGTGGTTTGTTGGGGTACTCTTCGGTGAATTCTATAGTTAACTTGAATGTGCCATCTTCAAAAGGTGTATCATGGGGCCTGAAACAGAAGCGACAGAACATCTTCACATCAGAACATGGTGGCACAAAACAAGTCTGGGCTAAACATACAACCTGAATGAATAACGTAACAAGATATTTACAAATCAGCCAACAGATACAGTGGATCTGTATAACACACACACACACACTGAATGAACACAGAGAAAAAAAATACCTATCAGACAATGGTATAACATGGATCTGCACAGAAAAATATCAACTGAACGAATAATTCTAGTTGCAAAGCGAGACGACTGCAGGCGGAAATCTAAACAAATCTTAAATAAATGTTAGCAAACCGCCCAGAGAACGTGGACAAACGAGTAACAAGACAAAACACAACGCGTTTCGACCTCTTAGGTCTTCGTCGGGTGATAAATAAACGAATAAAACAACGAAAATTCACTTAGCTTTGATCGCTTCAGATCGCTTAGGGTTCAGCGCAAGGAAGAAACAAATGTAACAAATTACAAATCAGACAACAGATACAGTGGATCTGTATAACACACACTAACACACACACACACACTGAAAGAACACAGAGAAAAAAAATACCTATCAGACAATGGTATAACATGGATCTGTACAGAAAAATATGAATTGAATGAATAATGTAACAAATTACAAATCAGACAACAGATACAGTGGATCTGTATAACACACACACACACACACACACACACACACACACACACACTGAATGAACACAGAGAAAAAAAAAACCTATCAGACAATGGCATAACAGGGATCTCTACAGAAAAATATGAGCTGAATGAATAAAGAAACTACCTAAAAACCTGATGACAACACCACATGGATCTGAACCAAAAACACAAACTGAATGAATAGCGACAAAATATCTACAAATGAGACAATAACATAACATGGCTCTGTATAAAGAATACAAACTGAATGAACAAACATAATGTCTATAAATCAGAAAATTACACAATATGGATGTGTACACCACGAAAACAAATTTTTAATTTACAAACTATCAGCTAAGAAACAGGACCATGATATGTACAGAAATTTCAAACTGACTGACTGCAGGTCAAGTGGCTAGCTCTGCAAATCCACATCACCATACTTTCTCCAGGAACAGTTTTGGGTCATTCAGTCTCTGTAGGCCAATGTTGGCCCTTCATGTAATTCATCCCTTGATGACTCCTAA
This sequence comes from Conus ventricosus, assembly GCA_018398815.1. NCBI lineage: Eukaryota > Metazoa > Mollusca > Gastropoda > Neogastropoda > Conidae > Conus > Conus ventricosus. The sequence continues at coordinate 96,573,948 of CM031602.1, read as the reverse complement.
TTGACATTCATAAAGAGGAGCCCATCCTGATCTTGATCTCAATAACCTCAATCATCCTTTAAAAAAGAAAAAAAACATCTCCAAGAACAATAACAAATGGCTGCTCTGCCTTCCAAAGAAAAGTTTGGGTTTTTTTTTATTCTTTGACTTATGCTAATTTTCAACAGCAAAATTATCGATATAATCAACTGCTGATTTTTTTTTTTTTTTTTCAGACAAAGGCTAGAATCAATTTTCTTCGACACATCATCCACACTTGTGTTGGAGCACATGTGTCCCATCTCTGCATCCAAAGGGCATATTGCACACTCCCACATATTAATGAAATTCAAATTTGACTATGGCTCATGACATAACAGATCTAAATCATGCTGCCATTGGTATACGCTGGTGAAGCATGGAGTTTGGGACATACTCATAATCAAAATATACAGACTTTATTGGCAGAAAAAAGATCAAAACAGAAAAACGTAATGATTTTTTTTCTCACAATTTCTACAATTCATTTTTTGTAAAATCTTGACACACTGGAAGGACTGGAAGCTACAGTATGAGGACATGAAAAACTAGCTGTATATGGATTGAAAACCCAACTGTGACCTACCCAAATATAACAGCATTCCACAGCATGATGTTGTTGTCAGATGGAGCTCCACTGACCCCTGCAGGTGGATCTTCTTGAAGCCTGGAACATCATCCATGAAAGCATCATCACAATGCTGTAACATGGATCTGTACAGCAAAATATGAACTGAATGAAGACAGACTGCTCATCAGTGTTCATATCTTGGGGAGGAAACCATTTGGTCAAGTCTGCATTAGCCCCTGATCTGGCCAACTAACAACTTAGCCACAGTTTACAACTGCTGGAGATGATATTGCAGTGTAAATATGTTATTTTTGAACTCTCACTGCAATGCAAGAAACAAACAGAAAAGCAATGGTTTGTCCAAAGATCATGTAAACAAAGCCCACTTTTGTGATATAAAAAAAGAGACAAACATGTTCATTCCTACAAAAGCTCTGAAATTCTTCAAATGTTGAAGTTACACTTCTTAATTAAATATCGTATTTGGTCAACTTCATGTCAAGTATTTTCGTAATCAGACGGCACACTAACACCCTTTATCCAAGGTAAGCCCTCACATTTCACAAAAACTTAAACAGTTATCACTAGTAGCATCTTGATCTCCTGTCATGTAGAAACCTGCAGCATTTAGAGATCAACTATAAAAGCAAAACTACAAATGAACACACAAAAAGAAGGTGCAAAGTCAAGTTTGGTTTAAAAACAATACAAAACAGTATAGAAGTAAATATACTGCACACATGTCTCCTTCTAACATTACAAACATTGTCTGCTTGCACTGTCATTTTCAAACCAATGTTTTTACTTTTAAAATGAAATGCAATTCTGTGATCATGCATCATCATGATAATATATCTGTACATACTGTACTACACCAATACGCAGACACTGCCTTTGCATCTTGATGTTTTGGTTTATCAATGGCACACACATACGCGTGTATGCGCGCATGCACACACACACACACACACACACACACACACACAAGCGCGCACACATATGTATGTATGCACACATGAGCTCATGCTTACGCACACACATGCATATGCGTGCATGCTGACATACACAACACATACATGCGCACATACACACACACACATACACATACATGCATGCATGCACACACACGATAAGATAAGATAATGTTGCTTATAGCCCAGCCGACCGCAAAGGGCCACATCAGGGCTGCCACCACGTTAAAATCAACTCACCAGTCATTAAAAAAAAAAAAAACTAACAAACAACTTTCACACATCTCATTAAATGACATCGTCTAGAAACGCACAAGAAATTGCATTAAAAATCTTTCTTCCGTAAAATCTTAAATGCACACACACACACACACACACACACACACACACACACACACACACACACACACATGACATATGCACATACGCCCATATACACAGGCACACACACACAAACACACCAATATGTACTTTTTACATGTGCTGATGCTAGTGCAGGAGCATGTCCACAAAAGCCCAACATTTACATACACATATCTGCACACACATACATACACAACTGCACGCGTGCATGGGCGAGTGCACACACACACACATGCACACATATACGCACACACATACACACAGGCACATGAATACTCACTCTGCATACATTAGCACACACACACATGGGCCTGGGCCCACACATCCATACACACACATACACACACACAGGCACATGGATACTCACACTGCATACATTTGCACACACACATGGGCCCACGCCCGCACATCCATACACATACACACACACACACATGTTCACTCACCACACATACATACAATGATGATAATGGCACAGCCTACGTTAGGTAGGTTTCCAGGTCAAACCAAAGCATTGGGCTAATGTGTTGGTCAGACATCTGCTAGGTCATAGCCATGAGACCTCTTCTTAAATTCTATTATCTTAGTCATTTATTCATTTATCCATCAGCTTTAAATCATGTGCAGTGTTGTCTCGAAACCTTGCGGCTGTGGTGTAGCGTATATGGACCAGTCCACACGCTGTGACACCTTCTAATGAAACTGAAACTGGTTGGTTGTTGATCGATTGAGTTGTTTTCTTTCTTTCTTTTTTTCAAATATGTCATGTTCTGTGTTGGAGACCACTCCGTATCATACAGGTATGAGGTATGTAACCGAGTAAGCCTAACTGTAAAACAAATTCAAAAGCCAGGTGGCCTTTGTTTGAGTGACTACCTTCTTCTTCTTCCAGATGGGGATGTTTAACCTGCCCGTGCTCACAGTCTTCAAGTAGGCCTAGACTATTCTGACACACAGGTTGCATGCATTGTGTATTTTCGTGTAGCCGGTACTCACCCTTCTTCTCTTCTTCCTAAAATAGACGTCTACTGGTTCACTCAAAAACGAGTAGGTCACCAGCGCGCATTAGGACATGAGCATCGGGATCTTTAGAGTCCGTGTATGATCTTTAGTGCATGTGACACAGACTAGACCTCGGTTTATAGTCCCATCCGAACGACTATATTGGGGATGGAGTCAGAACCAATGTTAACTCCGAGGGAAAAATCCCCCTATACCGAAATTCGAACCCGCAACCCCAGGATCACGAGTCCTATACAGTATTTTCAAAGTAAATGACTCGCACACCAACCTTCCATTACGCCAATTACGGGTCACTGCCTTCTCTGATACCAGTACTTCAAGCTTTGGCTATTGACAGTGAACTGGCACAACCGGCAGCCACGGTGTCACAATTCTTATCACTATCAGACGGAATTCGGAAATAAGAAGACGGCCATTTTGGAAGCAACCAAAGAAAAATTAAATGCGTAGGCAACTAGAGGGAAAACTTCATATTAAACCTGTGTCTCACCTTTTGAAATCCCTCATTAAACGTCGACGAGCTGGTGTAGTCATTGTCTTCTTCCGTGCGAGCTTCCAATTGCCAGCAAAACGAAGAACTGACGCTAGGTGTCGACTGCTTGCTTAGCTGTCAGCTGCATTCACATCCGGGTTGTCAATGGGTTTGACGTAAGACAGATTAGTTGATTACTAAAAATAACTTTGGGACTCTCCCGCAAAGATCTAAGAACACGCTGGATTAGCTTAACGATCGAAACTACCTCAGTGAAACATGTGGGAATTACACAATCGCCTTAACGAGAAAACAGTAGTGATGAGCTAACGTGTGAAACTTTCACAGTGAAACGTGTGGGAATTACACAATCTCCTTGACGAGAAAACAGTAGGCCTAATTATGAGCTAACCATTGAAACTTTTAGAGTGAAACTTGAGGGAATTTCGCAATTTGCATGATGAGAAAACAGAAATAGTTAGCCTAATGTTAGTCCCAAGTCAGCTGTCATATTTCTGAATCAATGTCATATTTCTGAATCAATGTCATATTTCAGACTACATGTCCTCCTCTTCTTCTTCTTCTTCCAGTTATAGAGCCGGGCCGCTTTGGCGTAGTGGGCTCTGCGTTGTGACCCTTGCCGCTCTGCGGTGTTCCAGGTTTCGTTGGTTTAAAAACGAACTAATTTTAAAACTATGTACATGGGTTGATATGAGGGTTCAGGGGGAGACTGGGGGTGGCTGCAGGTAGTGGGGACTGCAGCTCAGGCGGCGCCTGAACGCCTCCAGTGAGGGTGCTGACGTGGTGGTGGTTGGTAGCTGGTTCCATTCCCTGATGGTACGGGGAAAAAAGAAGTGGTACAGTACTGGATGGGTAACCGCTCCTGGTGAATTTTCTGTGTGCCTCTGGTCCGTTTGTCTGAGGGGCGGTAGAATGTGGTGGGGCTGAGGTCTACCAGCCTGTTGTGAATACGGCAGAGCATCATAAGTCTGTTGTGGTACCGGCGCTCTTCAAGGCTGTCCCACTTGAGGTGTTCAAGCAGTCGTGTCACGGCGCCTGGTGTCCTGTCGTGGAAGTTGTTGCAGGCGTATCTCACTGCTCTCCTCTAAATCTTCTCCAGGAGTTGGGTGTCTTGCTATAGGTTTGGATCCCATACGGTGGAGCTGTATTCCAGTGTAGGTCTGACCATGGTGGTGTACGTGGCAGCTTTGATCTCTTGGGTGCAATCCCTGAAGTTTCTTCTGAGAAAGCCCACTGTTCTGTTCCCTTTGGCTGCCACTGTTTCCACGTGTCGGGTCCAGGACAGATCATCCGCCATGGTCACCCTAGGTACTTGCTGGAGCTCACCGTGTCCAGCGTTTGTCCGTGGAGGGTATAGTCTGTCTGTATAACTAGCTTGCGTCTGCTTGGAGAGACTCGGATTGTGTTGCACTTGCTTGCGTTGAAGCTCATTTGCCAAGTGTTCTCCCAGTCTTCCAAGTGAGTGAGGTCGGCTTGTAGCGAGGCTTGGTCCTGGCGACTGCAGATCTTCCTGTAGAGGAGACTGTCACCTGCAAACAACCTGGTGTGTGAAGACTTGACTACATCCGGCAGGTCGTTGATGTATGCTAGAAAACGCAGTGGTCCTAGTACGGTGCCTTGAGGTACTCCGGATAGTACTGCAACAGGGGACGAGTGTCTACCTTCGAGGGCCACTTGCTGGCTTCTGCTGGTGAGGAACGCCTGGATCCAGCCGAGTGTGTCGTTCCTCACTCCGTAGTAGTGCAGTTTGCTCAGTAGTCGATGATGCGGTACCTTATCGAAGGCCTTGGGGAAAAAATCGAGCAACACTACGTCCACCTGATACCTCCCGGCTAGGTTCCTGGCGATGTCGTGGATGGTTAAAATCAGCTGTTTCTCACATGAACTTTGTTTTCTGAAGCCATGCTGAACGTCGCTTAGTATCTGGTGTTGGTCGAAGTGGGTCATGAAGCTGCTGTGCAGAATATGTTCCAGGACCTTGCACATGATGGACGTGAGGGAAACTGGTCTGTAGTTCTCTGGTAGCTGGCGGTCACCCTTCTTGAAGATGAGTACTATGTAGGCCTGCTTCAGTCCGCCGGTACTTGGTTGGTATCCAAGGACAACTGGAAGATAAACATCAGGGCTGGCGCAATCTCCTCTGATGCTGTCTTCAGGATGAGGCTGGGACTGCGTCCGGACCTGTTGCCTTGTCAGGGCGGAGATTCTGAAGAAGTTTTTGGACTCCTGGCACGCTGACTGTAATTGGTGGCATATCTGGGTACGGGCTTGGTCCTTTGGATGGAATGGTCCTCTGTGAAGACGGACTTGAATTGATCGTTGAGGATCTCCGCTTTGCCTGGGCTGTCGCTGTTCAAGTACCCGTCTTTGTTCTTCAGGGGAGAGACGCCCTCTGTGTCCTGACACTTGCTTTTGACGTACGCCCAAAACTTCTTAGAATTGGACCTGAAGTCACTGCATACAACTTCTATGTATTTCTTGCTTGCCTGTTTAATATCGTAACGTGTCTGGGCCTGCAGTATCTTGTATCTGTCTAAGTCTCTCTTCTTTCCTGTCTTCTTCACTTTCTTGTGCACTCGCTGTTTTCTGCGGATAACCCGGCGTATGTCCATGGGTTGATGTGTCTGGCTGACGTAGTCTTGGTTGAGACCCGCGCTTCCATCGTCTGCGTCAGCTTGTCTTTGATTTCCGTCCAGGCATGTTCAGCGGCGTCTGGTATTGTGGGGTCTGCCTCTGGAAGTTTCAAAGCTGTATCGAAATGAGGCTTTGTCTTGCTCAGGCCTTCTTTAGGTTCAAGTTCAGGAGGAAGATATTCTACGGAGAGCTTGACAGCAGGCGTTCAGAGAAGAAATCTCCCTTGGTCCTGAACTCCTTACATTCTAAGGGGGCCGGGTCGCATCCATTTCATGACTCCCAGATGTCCTTCTGCTACCAACACGTGTGTGTGTGTGTGTGTGTGTGTTATGTTTTTCCTGGCGCTGCCGGAATTCGAATCCGCAAGTTTTGGATGAGTGGGCGTCTCAAAGCGTGCCTTTTTAGACGGATGTCTTACCCCACTGCTAACAAACACCTGTTGTAAGTTAGAAAATTGAACCTTATGAAGTTCACTTTTGTTCCGCCTCGACCAGATCAAGCAGGAACTCTTTTCAGCTGCCACTGCCATTGCCTTCAGGGTTCTGGTCGCCTTCTTACCTGAAATCCCGGGCTGTTTTTTTTATGAGATCATAGGTTGATGAGCCTACAAATCCCCTCGCTCCAACCTCTATGGCGAGAACCTCAAGCTGCTGGCTAGGCTGGCATACTTCGCAGTCTTGTAGATTTCAGCTTGCTCCATCCTGCTTTCGTATGGCACAGTGAGTTCGATCAGCATCATTTGCTTTGATGACCCTGAGTGGAGAACGATATCCGTCTCATGTCACTCTTCCTGATGATCTGTGGATGGCTCTCCCATTCTAGAATGCTTACTCTTCATTGCCAGTCATCTGCTCCATCCAGTAAACCCTGCTTCCATGCTTTTGATATCACAGCTGTTCCAGACCATGATTTGTGGAGAACCTTGTTGCTGGAGCTTGTGGTGGTGTAGTGCTTCTTCCGGCAGTGCTGCAGCATGTGCGGTCTCTTTGAGCTCTTGGTTATGCCTTCATGTCTACCTTCCCTGGGTTAGCGCTGCTTTGCATGAACTCAGGACATGTTCCACTGTTTGTTTGCCGTGACAGAGTGAACACGTAGGATCATCTGATTCCTCCCATATGGCCAGGCTTGATGTCGAGGGCAGGAGGTTACATACAGATCTGAGGATGAAGCTGACTCTGAGAGTCGCGCTGTGGGTCGTTACAAGTGAAACGTTTTGGAGTGCGTTTTCCCACGTTATCCACTGTCCTTGTTGGCCTTGCTGGTCTGCCTTCTGGATTCTCTAGGCGTTCTCTTCTTCTTTTTTCCAGCTCCTCTATTACCATGTCTCTCTTTTCTTTCCCTTTTCCTTTTGACCACCATTTCATTTCTGTTGACCTCAGCCCCTGTATGTTGGTCTGTGTGTGGCCTGTTATTTCCCTGATCTTGAGGTTTTCCTTTGCCACGTCCACTGCCTTTCGAACTGCCAGTCTTTAGCAGATTCTAAGGGTGACTGCTTCCTGTCGTATCAACTTTAAAAGGCTTTAAACGCCTCCCAAACCAACCCCCACCCCCATCCCCTTTTTTAATTTTTAGAATCAGACGTCTATCAAATTTTGACGCAAGTGTTTGGTCTGACACCCTCAGGATATTTAAAACCAGTCATCACATTCAAAGTAAAATTCTTAAATTTTGAAAATTTCACTTCAGTCAAGAAATTTTGAAAATGGTAGTAAGCCTACCGGGTGCACGGTTTCTGAATTCTGTTAGCTTGTTCCATAATTCAGTTACTTCATTACTAACTGTGAATGTTGCTGAGTTGATGGAGCAGCGTATCTTGAAAATGTTGTCAGTAAGCTTAGTGGGGTTTTTTTCTTCCCTGATTGGCTGCTACCCAAGTTGCGAGTCCTGCTATGGGCTTCGGCAGCTGGGAGGACTGTGACCATACACATTGACTTACTTGTATCTCTGAGAGTGTTGCTTAGGTTTCTTGACCAACACTGCAGGTGTTGTATCCCTCGTGCCCATTTGATGCCGGGTTATCCTAATTATGAAAGTAATGATCGTAGAGTGCAGCCCTATCATGCAGTCTCAGACCACGCTGGAAATCCACAGCATCAGAATCATCATCCTCATCCTCATCGACCAGCATTAAAACACTCTGTGTCCCTTCATGACCTGCTCACAGTTTTTACTGCCTTTCCGTACGATTCTGTCGGAGTCACCGGTATTGACCAATTCACGGGGACTGTCACTGGACGGACGTGGTGGCGCGCTACACGACTTAGCACTTGCTGTCGTCAGTAAGGGGCATAAATTATTAGTACGTGGTGTCCTCACTTGCTGTCGTCAGTAAGGGGCATAAATTATTAGTACGTGGTGTCCTCACTTGCTGTCGTCAGTAAGGGGCATAAATTATTGGTACGTGGTGTCCTCACTTGCTGTCGTCAGTAAGGGGCATAAATTATTAGTACGTGGTGTCCTCACTTGCTGTCGTCAGTAAGGGGCATAAATTATTGGTACGTGGTGTCCTCACTTGCTGTCGTCAGTAAGGGGCATAAATTATTAGTACGTGGTGTCCTCACTTGCTGTCGTCAGTAAGGGGCATAAATTATTAGTACGTGGTGTCCTCACTTGCTGTCGTCAGTAAGGGGCATAAATTATTAGTACGTGGTGTCCTGCGTATATTGGATCAGAACAGGTGTCACTGAACATTACCGAAGTGATTCGGCTGGCAGCAGTGCAGTGTCTCCTCCGGTGGGTTGCCTCATTCAAAAGAAAAAGAAAGAAGGAAAAAAGCGTGATATATCTTCTTGCGTTCAAATGAACTAGTCGGGCCTGGTAATTAAAAAAAAAAGTATGGAATGTCATGTATTCGGCCGTTTTTGTAGATTTGAATCAAGTGCACCCCACGCCTACCTCCAACCTTCACTGCTTATTTCTCCTTGCCTTTATAGAATGCTTATGTCCGAAACCAATTTCGCTCCTTGCTAGTGCAGCGGACTGTCTCTTTAAGCCTGGGATACACATTATGTCCACACTCCAAATGGCGCTTAATTAAACAATCTTTTACATGTAAGATTGAATATTTCTGTGTCCATATATGAACAAAGAATGCATATAATTATTCCAATCATTCTGCTTGTGCGTGTATCATTGCACTTCAAATAACAGGTTTCCCATCAAAAATGACGCCCAAACCCTTTTCGTGTTCGTATTAATCAATCATAGCAAATTTTTTCATCATCTGAGTTCTGCATTTTGTATTTAGTTTGTTTCTTAGTGATGTGCAGTATCACTAGCACCAGTTTTAAAATGACAAATTCCATTAATCCGACCATTTTATCACTGACGCTTGTTTCTGTGATGTGTTGTATATTTCTGTCATCGGCAAAAAATTTTCATGACCACCATTAAATAGAGTCTGATAAATTCTAAAGCATGAGTATGGTGGTAAGGACAGGTCAAGTTATGATTTCTTGACTACTCCTACTCAAAACTTCTGGCGATCCGGAGTAATAGTTCCGATTTTCACACGACTCTCTATTTGGGGTGGATGGATGGGGAGGGGGGGGGGTATGTATATTTTATCTTTTAAGCCATATAGGCTTATATCTTTAGTTAGAAGTCGTTCATGACGTTCCGATCGAGACAAAGGTTTTATGCTTTCTTTCTTTCTTTTTTAAAGAGTCAAATGTCGTTTTACTAAGTCAAGGTAAACAATTTCAATGAAATGTTCACTGCAGCTATCTACTTGTTCAGTCAAACTGGCTTAATCTTTTCATGCTGTCGTCCCTACAACAATGATCAGCTTCTGCCCTACCAACGCTCTCTTCCCCACTTCTCCCCCCCCCCCCCCCCCCCCCCCCTCCTCCACCCCCTACAACCCCTAGCTGGCTTACCGATCTCCAACCCACCCCCCCACCCCCCCCCTTCCTCAAGTACCGATCCGTTTTACCCCATTATTGATAAATGTAGGCCCTACCCCTGGAAATTCGCTGATCATTTCTTTTTCAACTGAAGAAGGAGAAGAAGAAGAAGACAGGAAAAGAAATGTAGCTTAGCCATGTCTCCTGCGAAAACTGAAGTATCTCATTCAGTAAATCGCCGCGCCTTCAGAATGGCTGTCAAAAATGTTAAAGAAGAAATTTCGCCAACCACGTTTTTTGCTTTGCCATTGTGTCTGTGGTACAGCGGTCTAAGAAAACAGAATATCGCAGTCATCGCTAGAGCTTGACTTTACCATGGTATGGCGTATTATAGGACGTAAGAGAACTTCTTAGTCATTACCGGGCTATGACGTTCCATGGTATGACGTCGGGCAACTGGGAATTTGAGGGGTAACGAATATTGCAGTCATCATAGTGTAAAGTTGTCATAGTATAATACTACATACTTATGTCAGGTTTAAAAAAGAAATCACCAACTTGTACTGATGTTACCATTGGGGCCTGAATAGCTTAGCTGGTAGAGCCCTGGATTCCGGTGATCCTGGGGTTGCGGGTTCGAGTCTCCACCTTGCCGTTTCAGTACAGAAAAAGAGGGGGGGGGGGGGGGGGGGGGGGGTCCCATGGAATTAACATTAGCCATAATTCTACTACCGAAAAGTCCTTCGAATGAGACTGTAAATTAAGGTTCCGTGTGTGAACTCACATCTTGCACACACATAAAATCTCGTCACCAACTTTTGGAAGAGAAAGCTAGTTTTGCACTGGTATGGATCACATGTTACACTTAACATGCACCCTGCGTGAATCAAAAAAGAAAAGAAAAAAAAGAATAAAGGAAAAAAGGCTGAGTTACTAGTGTTGACTGAATGACACGGGAAACGACTGAAAGTAGCGCCAGCAGGCAGCTCTTCAGTCGGCTCTACCCAGGTAGGCAACCCATTGTCTAAATGATGGCGTGGATTGTAAAGCGTTTAGGGCTTGGTTTCTAACCGACGATAAGCGATATATAAAGAACTCATAACGAAAATGATAATGATAGTAAAAAGAGAAGAAGAAGAAGAAGAAGAAGAAGAAGAAGAAGAAGAAGAAGAGATGATGATAATGTTTGAGATAAATCGTGGGAAACAAATATCACAGTCATCACCACAGTGTGACATCGGCTGTCACTCGCGTCACTCATTTTTGGGATGGCTCAAATCATTGGAGCGCCCGATGTTTTCATTCCTGCATTAATTGCGTTAGTTCGGGCGGAGGGGGGTGGGGGGGAAGGAGGGGGTTACCGATGTGTTTCGGCCTACGTTACTCATTACGTCATTGTTGGTGATCCTGTGTTTTTACTCTTTATTGCTGGAAATTTGTATCTTTATACTGACGTAAATTACCGACATTGTTGGGGTAGCCGATCTTGCCATACTGGCATGTATGTGTAGATGTTGATGTGCCGGAGACTAATTTTCATAATGACATCGGGGGAAAAGTGCACAACCATTTGAAAAATTAGAAGACCGTTTGTAAAAAGGCGTTTTATTGTTTTTGTTTTTGTTCTTGTTGGCGTTTTGAAAGGGCTGCGCACACTCAAACACCAGTCTATAAATTTTCTTCTGATATTTGAATATCTGAATGGAGTGAGTGGATGGAAGAGAGAGTATGTGTATTTGCATGTGACCGGGGAAAGTGATTAAATCAAATCAACGTAATATTTTTTTTTAAAACGTTGTTTATCTTTTCTCTAAAGTATCATAATGGTGTGAGTGTTGGTGAGCTTTGAAAGTGAGAGTCAGACATTAACACATGCACCACCACACTATCCGTAACACACAATAACAGTTAGCATCGGATTGCATCCCTAGCACAGTTATCAACAAGACTTTGGGTGTCTCTGAACGAAGACGGTAGAAAGAAACTCGTGGAGAGCGTGGCAGCAGAGAGTCCTCAGAAGAGAAGCCCCCTTCAAGCAAGTGTTTCGGTCCTTATCTCCTGACACTCTAGGGGGGTTGGGCCACACCCGGTTCATGACTCCGGAGGTCCCTCTGCTGCCCCTTTTTTCCCCATCTTGGGACGAGCCATGGCTGGGATTCGAACCCATGACCCTCTGGACATGCTCATTTTCCACTTAATGACTCGCACTCTAACCACTGAGCCACTGGGACACCTGATATTTGAGGAAAGTTAAGCCTTATGAAGTTCACTTTTGTTCCTCTTTGACCAGATCCAGCTTGAACACCTCTCTGCCGCTTCTGCCATTGCTTTCAGGGCTCTGGTTTTTTCCCTCCCTGCAACTGAGAGCTGTTTCATGAGGCTGTATGCAGACGTTCCTACAACCCCCGTAGCTCCAATTTCTGCAGTGAGGACTTTGACCTGATAGCCTTCTCTCCTCAGGCTGTTTGCCAGATCAGCATACTTTTCAGTCTTGCAGATTTGAGCTGCCTCCATTCTGTTCTCATATGGCACCGTGAGCTCGATCATAATCAGCTACTTGGTTGACCGAGAGTGGACTGTTATGTCTGGTCTCATGCCACTCTTGCTGATGATCTCTGGGTGACTCTTCCATTCT